>CACVCL010027691.1:0-136845 GCA_902729485.2 Mus minutoides | reverse complement strand
TCCACATGGCAGCTCTCACACACATACAAAGCTTCCATGAATCTGGAATATTTAAAACCTTCAGTTAACTATATGAAATTCACATTTTTGTTTTTCCAGTGCATAGGCCAGTCTAAACATTATTTTTCATTGGAACATATTGTCCGGAAATAACTTAAGCTACCCTTCATGAAGGAATGGGGCCAAAATGCCTTTCTCCCTGTAAAGTCATTCTCTAAATCAAGGCCGACTCTTTAATAACTCAGAGTGAAACTGGTATCCATGTGTGAGGAAACGCTTCTCATTTACACTAACGGGGCTATGATAAAAAGCTGGAAAAACTCAGCAGATAATCAAGGTCTCTATGAGTAGAACCATTCCAATTAAGGTCTACAGTAACATTTGTTTAAAACTCTAATGCACACATCACTCACAAAATCAGCATTTTCCTTTAAGTATTATATTGTTTTAAATATAAATGTATACAGGAACTAGTGATTTGGTCAGAACGTACTCAGCCAGCTCAGAACTCAGGCACAGGACAGTTTGGAGGCAGATGGCAGTTGCCTGGTAGCTGTGGACCAACATGGCTTGTGCATTAGGAATTCATCTATCTCTCTCCTCCCCATCCAAAAGGGCAGCCACAAGTTCTACTGAAGAAAGCTCCTGCCTGTGTTCTGTGGCTACTAGATTTCTTATATTGTTAATTAATTTACTAAGTTATTTGTTTACATCCCAATCCATCACAGCTTCCTCCCTTCTCTCCTCCCACTTCCTCCCACTCCCCTCCCTTTCTCACATAGGTCCTTCCTTTTCTCTTCAGAGAAGGGGAGGCCTCCCATGGATATCAACCATCCTGGGCATATCAAGTTGCAGTAAGATTAGGTGCATCTTCTCCTCCTGAGGCTGGGTGAGGCAGCCCAGTTAGGGGAAAGGGATCCAAAGGCAGACAGTGGAGTCAGAGGCACCCCCTGCTCACACTGTTAGAAGTCCCACATGAAGAACCAGCTGTACAGCTGTTATATATGGGCAGAGGGCCTAGGTCCCTCTCAACAAGCTCTCTGCTTGGCAGTTCAGTCTCTATGAGCCCCTGTCGGCCCAGGTTAGTTCGTTTTGGTTTCTTGTAGTGGCTATTCTAGATTTTGTTTTCAACTTCAGGGTGAGCTCTGCTTAGAATAAACAAATCTAGCAAAGTCCATCTCACTTATATTGGCCAAGCAGTCTGCTTGAATGTTGTGTCCCCCACCTCCCCAGTTTCATGTGTTGAAATAGCCTGACCCCTATGGCAGCTATAGTATTAAATAGCCTGACCCCTATGGCAGCTATAGTATTAAATAGCCCGACCCCTATGGCAGCTATAGTATTAAATAGCCTGACCCCTATGGCAGCTATAGTAGGAGGTAAAGCTTTGGAAGATGATTGCTCTTAGGCTAAGATAGAAGAGTTAGGTCATGAGGGTAGCATCCCCTGTGAATTTAAGTAATGTATCTATGAAGAAGCAGATTTCTGCTAAGTTCCTAAGTGAGAACACAACAGGAGGAAGTTACTATCTCTGGCTTCTTATCAGACACGTGATCCTCTGATCTTGCACTTTTGGTCTGTTTATTAGGGACGAAGCAGTCTACAGTATTTTGTGAGGGCACTGAATGGACTGAGCTTTAGATCAAGTGAAGCTTTAGTGACTGGTGCAGATGCTCAGGCAGTCTGAGAGTCACTGCTCTTGTGGGAAAGTGACTTTTTGCCCATGGGCAGGAATGAGGAACATTCACTAAGACAAAATCCTCCTTTCTGCACTAGGCACCACATTCTCATCCCATGGGAAATAGTCCCGATAAGCACAAAGATGAATAACTGTGCCAACTATAGGGAAACCCCGTGTTAACAACCTCAGGGCAGAATGGAAGCAGGGAGGAGACCCAAAATCAACACAGACATAGACACATGAGGTTAGGGGCACAGGAATGAAATGTGTGGGTGCCACAGGCAGAGAAGAGATAACGGGAACCTGCCTCTGATGCTGAAGCAGGCAAGGCTATGCTCCAGCTCTACCATCAACATTTGGGGCCCCGAATAAGAGGCATTTGCACGATTTCATTGTGTTTTTTGCAGTACCAAACATACACACTCTTTTCCTGGTTTCTGGTGCTGAAGACCCAGTACAGTGTCTGGCTCACTTTAGTGGACCACAGTTTCCACCCCCCTCCCAGTTTGTTGCAAAGGGACATAAGAAATAAAAGAAATCACTTCTGAATGCTTCCTTTTACCACATCTGCTGGAAGAGAGGGACGCACTTTCACCTTGAAGCTTCCCTCCATGCAGGCCTGCCAAGGAATGCTCCCTCCAGGAGAAAGAATGTCCACAGCTGTGAGGAGAGTAGTACGGTAACAGCCCGGCCCTAGATGATGCTGTTGGCCCACAGGGAAGACTGGCCTTTTCAGAGAGGTCAAGGAAACCTAGGAAAAAATGATGAAAGGAGAGACGGCAAGAATGGACAAAGGGATGAGAAGTATGAGAAGAACGGGACAGTGTCTCCTTGAGCAGAGCTGTGTGCAAGCAGACAGCTTCCATGCAAACCTTGTCTCCACGACTCCCTCTCTGCATCTCAGTTGCTCATCCCCCCCCCCAAATGACCCATATAGTTGCTTTCAGTCCTAAATTCTATGATTCAAGGAATAACTTTTAAATATACAAGGGAGTCTTCTACATACAAGTTTCCCTGATTCTGTAAAGTCTGTCTGCTTTTGAAACAACTGTATCAGAACAAAAGAAGGAAAAATGAAAATGGAGGCTCAATCTTTTGGCCTTGAGAGTTGTTTCTATGCTAAGAGAAAGTAGTAGGGTTCGGGATACCCCAGTTTCTAGGAAATTTTTAAGAAAATAATATACTGCTATTTTTTCTGGAATGGAATAATTCAAGGAATTCACTCCCTAGCATATAAATTACATGTTGCATGGTTAATATGTTAAAATGTAAACATTAGATGCTTCAAGGAGGCCTTGCACTAGCAGGGAGGTGTGGGGGGACTTGCTTTAGCAGGTAATGTTCTTCGTTCTATTAGTCCCTCATGACAAGGAGAGACCTTCAAAACCAAGCAAGTGACTCTGTAACCCCAAAGTTAAAAAAGAGAGAAAGTTGGGAGCATTAGGTATGTAACTACTGTTAAAACAATGCTCCAAGGTTTTGTTTGTTTGTTTGTTTGTTTGGTTGGTTGATTTATGAGACAGGGTCTTTCTCTGTAGCCCTAGCTCTCCTAGATCTCCTGGAGCTCAATATGTAGATCATGCTAGTCTTGAACTCAAAGAGATGTGCCTGCCTCTGTCTTCCAAGTGCCAGGATCAATGGCATTCATTACACCTTGCTTAAACTGTGAAAAGTAGAAGAAATGAACCAGACCTTCTATTACCCAAGGAATCTTAGTCCCAATTCCAAGGTCCTGGGAATGTTCTCCTGGCTCACAGGCATTTTCTATGGTGTAAACACTGGAAGAGGATCCTGGGACACCCAGGTGAGCTTTGAAGGATAGAGCAGAAAGGTCAAGAAAGGTATGTGGTGGTGGAAACTGGCTGAGAAAGGTGGTCACTGAAAGGAGCATTAGCCACAGACCACAGAAGTCCTCTAGAACACAGAGGAGGCAACAGAATAAATTGCCCCTCCATGCCTGGCAGCCATGTTGCCTGGCTGACTGGCAATTTGAAACCCCTGTGCACACACTTTAGATTCTTGACCTCCACCACCACGATGAAGCACTGTTTGCTTGCCCACCAATGAAGTCTGTTATGGCAACCATAGCAAACTGAATTACAGAACACTTGAAAAATTGAAAGGGATGAGGTGTCACAGGGGAACTACCAGGAACAAGTTCAGAGAATTGGATTTACACAAGAAATGGCTATTGGTAGATCCTGGGCACAAGAAGTGCTGACTGTATGGAGCCTAAAGAGGGGGGCCGAGATGCAGGAGGGGAAGCATTGGCCAAGACCACAGCTCCCCCTTCAGGGCATCTCAGCCTGCATTCTCTTCAAAGCAGAACCTGAAGTGATCATGACAGTGATGGACCCAGGAAGGAGAGAGAGCTAGCCTTGGAATATATTACTGAGCTAACAACTGCTGCACATGGTTGACCCTTGACCAACCCAGCATGTAGCAGGGACAAGGGGTCTCATCTTGTGGCCTCTCCACAGCTTTCACGTGTTCTTCTACTCTTTACATCCATCTGTATCAAATTGTTTCCTGAATCTGCCACTCACATTTGGTAACAACCATGTTCATTTAATCATCACCGTGAATGATAGCTACTCTGAGTGCCGAGTGAAGGCCGAGAGACTCATCTGCATGGGATATTGAGCTGGGAGTACAGAGCTCATTTGAGAAATTGCCTCCATCAGGTTAGCCTGTGGGCATGTTCGGAAGGCCATTTTCTTGATTATTGATGGATATAAGAGGGTCCTGTCCATTGTGGGTGATGCTAACCATGAGCAGGTGGAAGCAGGCTGAAGAAGCTCTGAGGAGCAAGCCAATAAGCACACTCTTCCACGCCTGCCACCAGGTTCCTGCCACCAGGTTCCTGCCACCAGGTTCCTGCCACCAGGTTCCTGCCTCCAGCTTCTGCCTTGGCTTCCCTAGAGAACGGATTAAAAGCCAAACAAACCTGTTCCTGCCCAAGTTGTTTTGAGGCAGTTTTTTTTTTTAACATAGCTTCTCTTGTAAGCAAACTAGGGCAAGCTACGATGCACAAGTTGATTAGAAAGTGAGATGGGAGAATCCAGAGGGAAGAGAAGGCTCATACAGGAAGGAGGTGGTCTTCTAGTGATCACTTTCCCTGGGGACATTAGTGGCTGATGCCTAGCTCTGTACATTGTATCTCTTCAGTTACCTTGACTGGAACTCTGTATTCCCCATGCTTTCTAGAAGAACCCTTTCTGGATAGCTTTCAAGGCTCAGGAGAATGGAGTGATCTCAGACACATACATAGAGATTGCTACCTGGAGCTCACTGGTGCTATAGGGGACAGTTGTCACCATTATTCAAACTCAGTCTTGGGGGGGGGCGGTCTTTGTTCTTTCAACCTTGTTTATCTCTGTGGCTTGTTTATAATTTCAAACAAGTGCATTTAGTTGCTCTCCCCAGACTCACCCTTAGAGTCAGCAGTGGATGCTATCTAAATAGAGGGAGAGAGCTCAAATCACATATAATATATTATATGTGTGTGTGCGCATGTGCACATATATGTGTGTATACATATCTATCTATATGTGTGTGTATGTGTATATGTATATGTGTATATATGTGTGTATATGTATATGCATATGTATATATGTGTGTGTATGAATAAAATGTATTATGAATCTTTGCTTTAGTAATATTTTGGTATGTACATATGAAAGTACATAATACATATGTTTGTAACTATGTATGCATGTATGTATGAGGTTTTGCACACAAATATAGTGCACATACACTGATGCCAAAGTGATGTCAGCGGTCTTGTTCTATCATGCTCTTTCTATTGTCTTGAGACAGGGTCCCTCACTGAACCTGGAAGTAGGCAGTAGTCAGCAAACCCCAAGGATCCTTTGTCTCCAGTCTCAATAGTGCTGGGGTTACAGGCATGTATGCGGTTGTGCCCAGCTTTTTCTATGGGTGCTGAGGATTTGACTTCAGATCCTCACGTTTGCGCATCAAGCACTCTTCCACTGAGCCCCAACTCTTTTCTTGTTATTTTAAACATGTATTTCATGATCATAGAAGAGTTCCCAGACAGGGTGGGCACTCCCAGCATCTCAGCTCAGAACTCTTTGTGTCCTTCTTGAGTTAATGGGCTAAGACCCAACATGGGGAGATGGGGAAATGCCATTATCACATGCCCTTCATAGACCTTACTGGGAAATGGGAGAAGGAGGCTGGATGGGATGCAGAAGATCTCACATTGTACCCTTGGATCAAGGACTACAGATGAGTTCCAGAACCAGGTAGGGAGACCTTAGGAGGTAGCTCCTCCTCTTCCTCCAGCCCTATGTGGGGAATTGCTTGGTTCCATCTCTGACATTTCCTGGCTCTCCAGTTTGTACCTGCTGAGGGGAAGACTGGATTTTCTTTTCCTATTGCTGAGCACAGGGTAAGAAATCTCACTTCCAAGGTCTCTTGCAGTAGAGTTGAGATCACATGGCAGACTCTGGTAAAAGAGCCACGAGGCAGGGACAGAGTACATGGCAAGGAGGTTTTATGCTTTCTTGCTGTGGTGACCGTGAAGACTATCTATTCTGAGACTGCAGGTCACCTGGTGGGCCCACATCACTGCAGGATGTGTGACACAAAGTCTCGCACCATGCTTTGGAGGTGAACATAAGGAAGAAATAAATGAGTCTCCATTGGATGAAGTCATTGGGAGCTGGATACTCATTTGCTACCATAGCCTAACCTGACTTATGCAGACCATACACAGCAGAGTTCGTGTGTTCGTCTTTTGAATTTAAAGTTTGGTTTTCCTTTGATGATTTCATAAATAAGTAAATAATAAATAAACAAATAAATAAATAAATAATTTTAGCTGTTTCCATTCCCATTCCTCTCCCTCATGCCTCCATCTCCCACTGAACCCCTTCCTTCCAATAATACCTTACCCTGCTTTCATGCATTTTTCTTGTGTGAAGCCTTGAGTCTAATCAGAGTAACTTGCATGAGGATGGGTGGAGCTTGATAGGCAACTTCTCAGTGACTCCACCCACCACTTGATAAAATGTCCTTTCTCCCAGAAGATATGAACTGCCGCTGGACTCTTAGGATGAGGTGGGCCTCAGGGGTTCCTCCTAATTTTTAATTTTTACCACAACTCAGTTACATCAGTATCCTCTTTTCCATCTCTTTGAGACCCATACCTCCTTATTTTTTAGCTATATTTACCCTGCTGGACCCCAGAACACCAGATTCATCTCTCCTGTCTAACCATAGTGCTGTTCGTCTATACTAACCTGGTCCCATCTCCCCTTTCCCTAACTTTCCCAGACTCTAATAACCATGGTTCTACTTCCAGCTTCCATGAGATCATCTGCTTTAGTTCCCATAGATGAGCTCAGTCATGGAGTGCTTCTCTTTCTGTGTCTAACTTATTTCATATAACATCCTCCAGGCACACCCCTATTGTCACACTAGATAGAATCCCGTGCTTTTTAATGTCTAAATGGTATTCTATTGTGGATACATATTATATTTCTTAATCCCCTGCTTTGTTGATGGACATTCAGGCTGACACCTCCTGTAGAATCCTGCAGTTCTCTTGAGGTTCTGGCTTTTCCCCTACACCTTCTTTGCTTTGCTTTCAGCATGTGTAAATAAGTATGCTGTGCCAAGAGTAGTAATCAGAGTGGAGAGATAATCTCTGAAAGGAAAACAGACACCCAAGAGAGGCTGTGTTTTACTGGACTGTTTTCCAGGTTTGGCAGCTTGTGGGTATAAATGGCATCAGTAGGGAATGACACAGACTTTGATCAGATAACGCTGGAACAAGGGGTATCTAGGGCAGGAGGCATTTAGGCTGCGAAGGTGGCATTTCTGGTCACCGTGCTCCTTTCCTCTTTTAATAGCTTCTGTGTCGCCATGCTGTACAAACCAACTCTCTCTCTCACACTTGCCCTGTGCCTTTAGAGCAGAGAAATGGGGAGTGGACAAGCATTGTCTGGTAAATGCATAGAGTGGTTTTGGCCTTCATTCTCAGGAGGCTGAGTGAGGGAACTCCATTTTCCTAACTGTTTTCTTTCCTTTCCTTCACATCCAATCCCCATCCCTTTCTTTTCTGTCCCCTTTCCTCCCAAGATAGGGCCTTATTAATAGCTCAGGGTGGTCTTAAATTACTATGTACCCTAGGCTGATCTTGAACTCCTGATCCTCCAGTCTCCGCCTCCAGAGTGCTGGCAGCCTAGCTCCACTCTCCTACTTCTTCCTGCTGTCCAGACACAGGGTCGCTTTCCCTTCAGTCCCTTCTTCATGCCCATGGCTGTTAGCATTCCCTGTGATATTTTCCTCTATCTGCCCTTTCCAACCTCACTCCAAAGACCTGCCCCTGGTAACTTACTTCTCTCACCTTTTAAAGGCTTCATTGGTTCCCAGAATACAAAACAGGAGCTCACAGGAGACATTTAACACAGAGGAGGCTACTTCCCTGCACCTGGACTGTGGGACACACGGGATGTGCATTAGGTATGTGCAGCTGTGGAACCAGCTTCCCCATCATATTTACCCAAGTCACATTTGCCATCTGTTAAAGTTTCCTCCTTCTGTTATTCGATTATTAACTATTTTGGCAAGAATACTTAACATGAAGTCTAGACCCTCAGCAAATAATATATATGCAATATTTATGTGGACCACAGTCACCATGCTGTTGTACAATAACCCCAGAGTTAATTTGTCCTGTCTAAAGCTGCATATATGACTTGAGTGATGTTCTCCATCTCTCCATCCATGCTCTGCCAAACACCATTCTTCACTCCGAGTAGGGCTGTTTTGGGATTCCACATGTCAGTGAGTCTCCACGGTATTCCTTTCTGTGCCTGGCTTATTGCATTTAGCAGATTATCTTCCTTGTTCAACCATGTTGTCAAAGATAGTGAGACTTTTATCCATTTTTAGGCTGTTGTTCTCCTGAGGTAGAGACCACCTTCCTACCTATGTAAGAGCATTCAGACCATTCCCATATCTGGGCTGTTGCGAACAATGCCGCAATGGATCTTGAGACAAAAATCTAATTAAGAAGCAAGCAATATATAAGTTAATTACTTTCAAGCCCCAGAACCAGCTGTTGCCCAGACTGAAAGAAAATTGAAAATTCTCTTCTTATCTGAGTCCCAGAATAGCCGGCTCCTCTTCACTTGAACCTCACAGCTAATCTCTGGCCCCAGAGGAGGGCCTCTGGCTTGAGAGCTCTCGCTTGGTCTTATCAGGGCACAGAGTCCTGCTCAGAGGCACTTTGCCTGCAGGAAGGACTGCAAATCTATCTGGAGGACCTGAAGTAGATTGGGCTTTCATCTCTGTTTTTTTTTTTTTTCCTCCAGTAAATAGACTCGTTTTGCTCTCTGCTTCCTGCATGAAATTCTCACCACCCACCTACTTTTCCAGTGAAAATTCTCACTTAAACAATTGAATGTTTTCCTCCCTCCGGTTGGCCTATGAGAAGTTGCCATTATTTTTAGGAAGGTAGTTGCTCAGCGTGAATGTAATTTGAATAGTGTTGGCTTTGCTGACATGTCGGTTTAAACAGCCCGGTTTCCCTGTGGCTGAGCATGAAGCGTGCCAAGCCACGAGCAGCTCTGCTTCCATATGGGTCCTTGTAGAAACCCTTGATCTCCCCGGCTCACTACGGGTTATTCCATGTCTGGGCTGGTGAGTCTAGGTACTATATGAAAGCAGGCAGAGCAAGCCTGTAAGTAGCATTCCTCCATAGCCTCTACACCAGATTCCAGCCCTGTTTGAGTTCCTGTCCTGACTTCCCATTGTGATGAACGGTGATGTAGAGGTGTAAGCTGAAATTAAACCTTTCATCTTCAGTTTGCTTTTGGTCATGGTGTTTTACTGTAGTGTTAGAAACCTTAAGACAATCATGAACTTAGTATCTATCTATCTATCTATCTATCTATCTATCTATCATCTATCTATCTTTCTATCTTTCTATCTATCTATCTATCTATCTATCTATCTATCTATCTTCTACCTACCTATATATATACTTATTTACCTATCTACCATCAATTTATCTATTCTCATCCTCTCTCTCTCTCTCTCTCTCTCTCTCTCTCTCTCTCTCTCATCTATCAATCTACCTATTTACCATCAATTTATCTCTTTCCACTCTCTCCATCTACCTACCTACCTACCTACATTTGTCTGTCTATCTATCTGAGGTGGGATTTATCTGGGGAACTGGACCATATGGTCATACCACTAAGTACTCTTGTCTTCCTGGCATAGAGGCTATGGAGGATTTCACCATCTGCAGGCTAGAGAGTCAGAACTGCATTCCAGTCTGGATCTGAAGGTCTGAGAACTGGCAGTGGAGTAGTTTCAGAACAGAGTCCAAAGGATGAAAACACAGAAGGCAGAAGAATCTAGGTGTTCTAGCTTAGACAAAAAGACATTGTCCTTTCTCTTCCCTGGCTTCCTGAACCCTCAGTGGACCAGATAGTACATCCCTGTGACCAGTCCATACATTCAAAGCTGATCACTTCCAGATACACCCTCATCCTGCCAGGCACACCAACAGCATCATTTCATCTCTCAGGATAATTGAAACGTGACATTAACCACACCACTAAATGTTTGCTGTGTCTTGTCAGGGAGGCAGGTTAGCAGCAACATGGTGTATTGAGCAGAGCTTGAGTGTAGGGTCTGAATCCTTGGTTGAGAGCTTGGCCTCCCCACTTTTTTGTCCATGGTTATCTCTATATCTTTAACTGAAAAGAGGCTTCGCCTGCCTCCTGAGGGAGTCAGCCTCGTATAACTGCGGAGAGGATGGAAGTCTTGGCTGCCTCCTTAGTACCGGGCACTACTGGGTATTTTCCTAAAGCTCAGCACATGCTCCATTTGTAGCAGGTGGCAGAGACGATGCTCCTATCAGCTTCTTGTCATTCCAGACAGAAGAGTATAAAGGAATGAGAGGCCTTGGGCTCTCGGCTGTTGCAAGATGGTAGGAGGAGGCTTGCTTGCAATGACAGCCGAGAGATAGAGATATGGGAAAGCTCTTCCTGTCTTTCCTAGGTGAGAGAACCTGTGATGTGTCCGGGTCCCATTGCCTGGTGGACCCTCACCACTAGTGTTTCATTCTACTTGGGAAGTGATTGCTTTCCTATGCTTATTGGCAGGCGTCCTGTTATGTCCAAAGGCTTTAAAGGGGCCCAGGTTAGGATTTAGAGTGTCCTGAAAGATCCACATGTAGCATTGGCCCTGTATGTGACCTGGGGCCCATGAAATCTTGAGAGATGATTCTGAGAGATCCTTAGATTTGTGTGTGGGGGGCATTCCCTTTCAGAGGACTGTGGGACCCTGGACTCTTCAGTTATTTTTTTGGTCCCTGGCTGTGAGGTTGGTAGTTTGCAATGACACATCTTCATTCTGTATTGTGATTTGGTTGTGACGATCCCTCTCTCCTTGGACACTTAGTCCCAAGGTGGTGGTGCAGTTCTGTAGTTGTTGAACCTTTGGGGCATGGGGACTTGATGGAAGAAATAGGGCACTGAGGGGCGGCTCTTGAGGTCGTGGCTAGCCTTGCTTCCAGCTGAGCTCTCTGCTTCCTGCTCTGCTGAGATGCAAGGAGACCTAGCGATGCTGTGGATTCTGTTATGCTTCTCTGCCAGGATGGACTGCCCCATGGAACCACAGTCAGAACAGCTCCTTTCTCCCCTGAGTCGCTTCTTGTCAAATATTTGGTTACAGCAGGAAGAAAAATAATAACATATGCCAATGTCCTACCTTATCCAGACCCAAGGCAATGGGCCATCTGATCATAAGCTGGTTCCCCAAATTGGTGAGCTCCAAACTTCTTGAAAGTGTTTGTTGAAGAGACAAAGAGCTGATGTCTTCCCCTCAGTAGCTTTATCCTTTCTTTTCTGAGTAGCAAGGCATTCATATAAATGGGATATTTGCCCATTTTAACCATGTGGATCTGGATTTCTAAAGATACAGAAAAGAGGCAAGTGGTAACATTGCCATTAACAGTGTTGGGTGCTGGTGACAGTGATGGGTGCTGGTGACAGTATCTGGATGCTGGTGATCTTGATGACCTTTCAGGCTGGTCACTGACTGGGGTGAAGGATTCAAGGCCGCATGTGATGCTGGCTGGCTCTGTAACTCGGCTGGGACAGATAGACCACATTTAGTAGAGATGCAAGTGAACACAGGATGGCTATCCTACATAAGAGGTTAGTGATGAGGCTGTAATAGAGCTCACAGCACTCTCCTTTCTTTCATGCAGCTAGGCACACACAGAAAGAACTCAGTCTGTCTTTATTTCTAGGATGGAGCACAGTGACATTTACATAACTGGGTTAATGTGTCCTAAAAGATTAGGGATGTCAGGTACAAGACAGGGTGTTCAGTTCAATCAAGCAGAGGCACACTTACACTGAAAATTTATGTGTGGTTTATCTGGAATTTGGGCTGACCTGAGCGTCCTGTGTTTTTATTTGCTCTAGCTGGTGGTTTTGTGGGAGCTAGAGTTCTCCCTGGAGTCACCGAGCAAACTGAGTCACAGCTATATAGACTTGTCCCGAGTCTCTACTGCCAAGCTGAATCTCGGTACTTTCTGGGAGTTCTCAGGAGGGCTACGATGCATCCCCAGCACCGCCAGATTTTGATCTGAAGCCAGAGCAATTCAATCACCTTTTCACAGTCTAGATGCTTGCACTGGGTAGACAAAATATCGGGCTGCTTGGCAGGATGGCTGGCTTGTCCTTTGGAAGTCCAGCAACTTGGAGCCACAGCCATGGAGTACCTCCTGTGCCGAGACAGTAACTTGACTTCACTCTCTGACCTGTGATGACCCTGTGGGCCCTCTCCCTTCCTTTTCCAATGACGCCCAGGCCATGCTACTAGAAATTTCAAGGGTTTGTCTGAAATCTGGACAGGCATTCATTTTTGGCCCAAGACTCACATGTACATACAGTTGTTTTACTTCAGTCTGCTGATAAAGTTCAGACTTCTGCAGACTTTTTTTTCCCCCCTCAGATTCCGTTCTGCAGAAAGTCCAGCAAGAAAAATCAAACCTTCTCCCAAGAGCACAATGAACTGAAATAAATTCTGTGCATGTTATAACATTGTGACCCTATTATGAAGATGGATGGGGGTATGAGGGAGACTGATTTCGAGCAGGAGGAGGAGCCCCCAGAAGCCCTGAGCTTAGCTGAGATATACTTGAATTCATTGATCCATTCGCTCATTCATTCATTCATTCATTCATTTATTCAAATAACCTTGCTTGTTCTTTGCGGCCTCAGAGAGAGAAGAGCGGCCTTAGATACAATGGTGAAAACTGCTTGGTCTGTCCCAGGCTGGCTCTGGCTTCTGTCACCTGTTAGTTGTATAATCTTGGCTAGTTTCTTCATGTCTCTACCTCCGTTTGTTTGTTCATCTGTTAAGAAGGGTTCATAACAGTTCCTACTTCATAGGGGTATTGGGAACATTAAATGAGATTTCATGTAACTGCTTAGGAACAACGTCTGACATTTAGTGGGTACTTAGAAATGTTAGCTTTTCAGCTGAACACAGACCTGCGGGGAAGCTTTGATCTCAGAGAAGGTGGGATCACACCCTAAAGGTAAATTCAGACTCAAAATTTGGCAGAGCTTGTTCTGAGGTCCAGTCGAAGAGCTTTATCGGGGTCTCTTTAAGCCAGTTGTCTCATTTTTCTTGATTCGCAGTTGGTCTAGAAATGGCCCTGATCCCTGGGATAATGACACTAAAAATAAAAACTTTTTGGCTAGGACTTTTGAAAACAAATTGCTTTCCTGATAAAGAACAGGAAGGAAAAAGAGAAGGAAGAGAAAATAAAGAAAGCAACAAAGAAAAGGAGGAGAGGAGAGGAGAGGGGAGGAGAGAGGGGAGGGGAGGGGAGGAGAGGAGAGATATCCTTTTGGCCTGTAGCAGATGACTCTTGACTATACTGCAGCTATTTTGTGACCCTGGTGTCATATCGTAAGACCAAATGATGAAAGATAAAGCAAAAGACATTTAGGTGGCTAAAAGGACATGCTCAAAGGCTCTCATCCAATGACATCTATTTTCTCAAGACACTACTGTTACATTTTCTATCACCAGCACTAAAATAGATTTTTAAAAGTGATTTAACCAAGTAAATAAGAAAGATACTTTGTGTGTGTGTGTGTGTGTGTGTGTGTGTGTGTGTGTGTACACAATATACTCCAGATAAACTAAATGAACTAGTAAATTATGTGAAATGCTTCATACTCAGGGAAAAGGAATGGTTCGAAGACCAAGAAGTATCCTGTCAGTTAGCATCTCTTTAAACCATATTTCTTGTCTTCAATGTCTGACCCTTCACTCCTGTCTGGTTCTCAGCCAGACCACTCTGCACAGGGCGGAGGACTCCCCACGTTAGTCCAGAGCTGAGCCCGTTCCCCCTGGCTCCCTCACAGTACCAGTTCTCTGGCAAGAAGCTACTCCTGTCCTGTGGCTGAATCTCAACCCTGCTTAGCCCTCTCTTTGCTGCTGCAGGGGTGAGACAACAGCTGCTCATGGCTGGGGCTTGTCTGGGTGGCAGAGGAATCTCAGCCTCTTTGAGGTGGGAAGGCAGAGGGTGTGGCAGAGGATTGTGTGCAGTGGAGGTGGGACTAGGGTGGAGCTGGGAATTGACCTGGAGGGACAATACAGCAGGCTCTCTCTTCTAGGCATTTCAGCCATGGTATGACCAGCATCTGGGATTAGAATTAACTGAGAATGCACTGGATGTGGGAAGTCCTTGCACTGCTTGGACAGGCTAGTTTGAAATATTGACTGAAGAATCAAGAAACTTAGTCAAAGCATTTCCAGTAATGAAAAAAGGGACATCTTCCAAGAAGTTTCATAGGCATAATTAAAAACCAAACAGACAATGTAAGATGATGATGATGGTGATTACTACTACTTTATTATTGTTATTGTTATTATTATTATTATTATTATTATTATTATTATTATTATTATTTTCCAGGGCAAGATCTTCCTGTCCTGAATCAGTTCTCACTGATCCTGAATTCACTATTCTCAGTCCTCCCTGTGTTGGGACTATAGATGTATGCCAACATGAGTTTCACCTATGTCAACACATTCAATGATGTTGGTGGAAATCAGGCTGTGTCTGGCTCTGAGTTCAGGCAGTCTGTGTCATTCAGACAGTGCGCCCCAGGCTGTGCTTGCCCTGAATGACTCGAGCCTATAGGACAGTAGTTCGCTCCACTTTGAGAGCAAAGGCTGAGGAAGATGACTTCATTGTTTGCTTATGCAAATGAGCAGCCAGCTCCTGTCCAGCACAGACCCTGGCACTGAGCCACAGCTTATTCAGTCACATGGGTAGAGTTCTAATGCACTAACACCTATGAAGGTCAGTTAAACCAGCAGACCATGGGAGCGTTGCCTATCAAAACCACATCACAACCACCCAGACCTGTACAATTTTCAAAGGCACCAGACCAACCGCTGATGTAACCTCTTGGCCTGTATCATATAAAAATAGGGTACCTCACATTGACACTCACAGGATTGTTTTCAGAGCATCCTGTGCACCCATCATGGGATTGGCAGGGGCTCTACAGGTGATGAAATTTGGACTTTACACCTGGGGTTTCTGCACAGCATGATACCTTCCCTGAGGTAACCCACTTTCTGGACCTAGCTCTTTATCTTGAACCATCTTTGCAGGCATCAAAGATCAGCCATCAATGTCTATTGCTGTCTTATTTAAGTACTTGTAGTGACACCTGCTCCTGCCTCTCCCAGGCCCCTTGGAGTTCAGTGGTTTCTTCACTCTGTTCTTACCCATGCTGTAGCTTGTATGTGATGAGACATGCAATGTTTAACATGTGTTATATTAGTATCTAGGTTTGAAATGAAGAACCTGTGTTTGCCAATGGCCATACTGCCAAGAGAGAACACCAGACAGTGAATTAAAAGCAATGGTATAAACTTAGCTTATAAATTCAGTGTAATTTAATAACCTTGACATTGTGGAAAGGCACAGATGTGCCACATATTTCTGACATAGTATGCTCATAGCAAGTATGAGCTCAACTCCATTTTGCAGATGAGAAAGGAGAGGCTTGGGAGCTGGTTCAGGAACTTCAGCTATTAAATGGTAAAGGCAGCATTTGGATCCAGGGTACATAGTACAGGAAGACTAGTGTATTCTACCCATCTGCCTTTTATGGGTTGGAACCTAGTTCCTTCCATATGCTAGGCAAGTGCTTTCCCACTATGTTTCAATCTAGTCTCCAGTTTTTAAATGAAACACCAAAAAGTATAGTCAGTTCCCAGGGCTTCCGATAGCCATGGCTATCAGAGACTGGAATGGAGAGTAAATGGAGCCATAATGGGGAAGCTTCCCGGACTCTTCCCCCTTCTATCTCTAGTCCAGTGCTGACCTTGGATCTAGTCTTTAAGCACAACCTGAATCCTATTGCTGAAACAGATGCTGTCTAATTAACTGTTAGGCAGTGAGTGACCTGGGGATCTTTCAGGGCATTAACAGGGACTTCGTCCCTGAGAAGCTGTCAAGATTCATATGGAGAAACTTCCTGTGGCTGAAACAAATACATAGCAGGGGAAAGGTGCTCATCAGAGCAGTTCCTAACACAATGGAAATGCACACCGAAATAGGATTGTGCGTAAAGGTCTCAGAACTGAATGTAAATCACCTTTAAGAATTCAGGGGATCCTTGTAGCTGTATCAGGGTGTTCTGTGAGGTGTGTGGGGTGGATTGTATGCTGTAGCAGATTGCCTAGAGGCAAGGCACTGTGTGACAGCCGGTTGGCATGACAATGCTGTCTCTTAGGTCTCTGGGTGCAAGCTGTGGGAACATGGACTGTAACAGCCTGCAAGCTCAGCCTAGGGCACCTGCTACACAGAGTCACACTCTAAGGACTCTGCAGCCACCCCCTTCCCCATCTGAGTTCCTTTGTCACTGACAATAGTCAAGAGAGACTGTTATTATCTTTATAAACTACCCCAGTCTGAGGTATTGCGTTACAGTGATAGGAAAACGAATTGTGAGTTCTAGAACTATCTAGAATGGCTTAAACAATTCTCCTTTTTTTCTTTTCCTCCTTCTCCCCTGAAACTTGCAGATAATTAACTAATAAAACTATCTGAAAGTCATCTATCCAAGGTCTGTAGAAAGTCTAGCTGAAGTCTATTGAAAGTCTTTTGCTGACAAATTTCCAAAAACGTTTCCAAAAACGTTTTGAGATGACTTGCCTATTAAGGTCTTCTACATCTTCTAACGTCAGAATGTTTAGTATTTAAAACAAAAAACATAAAACCATTGATTTCATTGTGACTTCAGAACTGAACAGTGTTGTACTGGGGATTGTCTATTCTTGTATACTTGACGGTGTTTTTCCCTCTTCTTGATCTTTAACTCGGCCAAGTGTTTTTTGCTGTTTTCTTTTTGTGAGTAGGCCTGCTATTTCTGTGGCTCACTTCATGGAGGAAGTTCGTCAGTTACTCCTGGTTTGTGAAGTATGTCTAAAAGCTCAGAAGTAATCAGGAAAGATCTTCTCTGGGCAGACCTGCTTGTCATCAGAACAGGTCTTAATGAAGGCAGAAGTTTACACTCCAGGCTGTATTTCCATTCCCATCTCTTCCAGGCTCAAGCTGAAAAAAACATTCTAGTCTGAGAGTACAGAGGCAGCAGGGAACTCTGGGAGAGACAGCATATTGCTTTCTGCCCACATCTATCTGCCAGATTTGGTCTCCGCTAACAGTCAGTCTAGGGGCTACATCTATTTTGCACTGTTTTATTAATGAGAGTAGCTGTGTTAGGATCTTGTAGCTAGAAAATTATCTAGGATGTCAAGAATGTGTGGAACCTCATAGTCAAGGCTCTCCCCCTCTCCCCTTGTAAGGAATGTGAAAATTGAAGTCAGGTACTCTGAATGAAAACTTCTGAGGCCACAAGGAAATCCATGTCGAGAGTCAGACTTGACTCCAATTTCTTCACTCCCAGTATAGCTCTCCTTTCAGCTGCTGTACTACCCTCATGTTTGACCTAATAGATCCAGCGGCCACATAGATGGCCAGAGAAATGGTGTCCCATAATCAGCCCTCCATAGCAGAGAGCCCATGCCTTTTCCTGTGTGACTGTGGCCACAGAAGCAGCCAGGTCAAATGTCTCATAAAGTTAACTGACGGCTCAAACCTCCATCAGCCACACTTTTCGAATCCCCACAGACAGCAGAGGACCTTAGAGGGATTGCTTTATCTCCTCCATCTATTTCTGAAGTAATCCTGAACTTTCAAAGTGTAACCAAGGGCTGGGATCCCTGCCAGTCCATATACACACTGTCCATCTGTAAGGGATAGACCAGGATTCGGGCTAAATGGAGATTCCCTCTTTTGGCTGCTGTACGTTGTCTTGGGTTGTGTATCTTGAAGAGGGATCCACATTCTTGGCAGGTCAGCTGTGAAACGTGTTTGACGTTGGTGGAAAAGGGCAGTTCTTGGATGCAGGATGTCTGCTGCTGTGCTTGCCCAAACTCCTGAGGAACCCAGTGGCAGAAGCCAAGTTTCTGAGAGTCTGTTTGGCTCTGCCTTTGACACTGACAGAGTAGGGGAGGGTGACTACAGGCTCTCAAAGGTCATCTCTTAATATTGTGTAGACCACTTACAACCTGACTGTATGTAAAGGGTGGGTTTGCTGTGCATTACTGTTCTCTGTTATAGGGAGAGGTAGCATGGGAAATGAAGGGAAGCTACGCATATCCTAAGTGACATTATAGGATGACAGCAATTTAATGGCGGGATGGCTGTTTACTTTCTTCTTGACTCTAGGGCCCCAGCTTATTGATTTCCCCCACACATTTTACGTGGGGAATCAAATCAGATGTTAGACTCACATTCTGAGCTCTTGGCATCGAGTTCAAGTTATACCTAGACAGTCCCTCTGCCTTGGTTGCTTTTGTAATTTTTTAAAAGGATTCTTTTTTGTTTTGTTTTATTTTTTTTTCGAGACAGGGTTTCTCTGTGTAGCCCTGTTTGTCCTGGAACTCACTCTGTAGACCAGGTTGTCCTCGAACTCAGAAATTCTCCTGCTTCTGCCTCCCAAGTGCTGGGATTAAAGGCATGTGCCACCACACCCGGCAGATTTTTTTAATTATGCATATATGAATAAGTCTGTATGTGAGTACAGAGAAGCTAAAGACTTCATATTTCCAGAGAGGTAGAGTTATAGAGGGTAGTGAGCCACATGAAAGGGGTGCTGTGGACTGAACTCTGAGCCTCCAGAAGAGCCATCTCTCCAGTCCTGTGATGTTGTGATTTCTGATGGGCCTTCTGAAGTTGTCTTTAAGGTCTGTTCATAAGGTAAATAACTCTCTTGGAATAGAAATCTCTAGAAAGCACAGATATAAACCTAGAGCCATCAAGGGAAGGCAAAAAGAGCAGTCCTCTGACATTGTCTGACATTGCTGTGAAAGGTAGGTTCATAGTCATTCCTAGGGACCTTCTTAAATCATGTCACCATGTCTTCCTCCAGCCTTGGATAGACAGGTTGACTGATAGGAATGACTACTATGTTGGGAAAAACCAAAGGCAGGCAGAGGCTGAAGCATAGTAAGAAGGGAAGCTACGCATATCCTAAGTGACAAACATGCCTATGATCCCAGGTCCAGGAAAGGCAAAAGGAAGGGGATGTGAGGAGGAGGCAAGCCCCAGATACACTGAGCATCTAGCACACCTCCCCAAACACAAACCAACCAACCAAAACCAAAGAAAGGGCAACTCAGTTAGCAAAGTTTATGTAAAGTCAAGTGAGGGAGGAGAGAGGTGGTGGCTAAGATGCTTCTCATGACAGACATTTGGTATAGACCTGACTAGTGATACCCACTTGGGAGCTTCAACTCCATCCTCCTCCCAGGTTTAGCAGTGGTGTGTGTGTGTGTGTGTGTGTGTGTGTGTGTGTGTGTGTGTGTACCCTGATGTTGGCAGCATTAGCTCTGTGGATGCTGTCATCTGCCGTAAGAATAGGAAGGCCCCCATGCCGGGGAGGTGGGGGAGAGCCATGCAGGTAGCAACTTGTTACTTATTCAACCAGTGTTTTTAAAATTTGCAAGGGGTGATATGGAGGCTTCCAAGGGAGAAGGTGGGACAATTTTAAGAGCCAGGGGACAGGGAAGCTACAACCAGGCTATCTTAACATCATGGTCGTGTAAACAAGAGCCCAACAACAATAACACCAGCGGGCAGGCCAACATGGATGGGAGAAATCTCACAGGGCCCTACCCTGACATGAAGGGCTACAGGAAATTAATGACTCCAGAGAGAGGGAGAATCAGTTTTTCTCAGGAGTGAGCCTTCAATTGGTTATCCAATATCAAGTGGTCAGCCCTAAGCAACTACACATATGAACAGCACACACACACACACACACACACACACACACAGAGAGAGAGAGAGAGAGAGAGAGAGAGAGAGAGAGAGAGAGAAAGGAAAGAAAAAAGAAAAATCCCTTTAAAGTTAATATTCTCTTATATTTAGCCATATTTCACACTTTCTATAATTATTTATTCAAATCAAATGACTGACAATTGATATATTCACGTATGCTTTAAAGTAGAATGATTTAAGATGTGTGTTTCATCTTGTAGAACAGTTTTTCTATCACTGACTTCTTGACCTAATGTATCAGAGAGCATGGGTTTGATTCCCACATCTTAGAAGAAAACCACTTAGTAGTACAAGCTCTGTAAATTTGGTTTTTTTCTCATTTGCAAAATGAGACCCTGTCCCTGTCATGCTGAGAGGATTCAGGCGAGTAGTATCGGTACCCAGGATGTACCTGGCACATCGCAGGAGATGAGGGCTGTCAGCCCCAGTCTGTACGGCCTGTACTGTTACTGACTCTATAGTCTCTAGTCTTCCCCTTCAGTAACTGTAGCATCAGAATGGGTTGGCTTTAGGAAAGACCTTATTAAAATCTTTAATAAATAAAGTTATTAGTAAAGATGCAGGCTCATAAATTTTACACTTCTAACCTCATCAGATACTTACTTGGAAAAACAATATATCATGCTATTTTATTCTGTGGTTTCCTGGCATGTCAGTTCCTAGGGTTAGTGGGAAGGGACTTTTATCATTTGGAAAACTACCCTACATTTCCACACTCAGGTACATCCTTGAACAGAAACATCCACCTGGGTGAAGCTTGTAGAAGATCAAATAGACAGCATTATTAAAGCTGTCAGTCACGAATTAGTATAAGTATGTTGTGCATCTCAGTTGAGAATAGTTTGGGTACTTTGTTCCCTCTAATATATCCTCCATCTTTCTCTCGCTCTGTTTTTCTATTCTTTTATGAGTCTAAGATGTAAATTTCTGGCCATGCACTGCTGTTAATATTAAATTTAGGCAACTTTGTTTTTCCCAGAATGAGCTAATGATAACCAGAGTGACCTTACCATGGAGCGACCGAGGAGAGCAATGCAGTGGGTACCCGGGGAGGCTGAAGCACGGAGCAAGGACCCAGCAAGCTAATGGCCCCTGATTTGAGCAGAAAAATAGATGGGAACTTGAGAGCATCTGGTGTCAGCCATGGGGCACACCAACAAGAAAGGAGAGAACTCAGAGAGAGAGAGATCTAGAGAGCCACAGCGACAGATTCCTTTGTATCTCAGATGAAGGCTGAAAAGTTGGCACAAGTCCCCCAAAATGTCCCCAACACTGGAGAGCTACCCAAAAAAGATGAGAGTCAATTAATTCCTTCGTTTTGAATTTGAGTGGAGTGTTAGGGAGAAACAGAAGAAACTAACGGGGCAAGGAAGTAGACTGTGGAGGCCTAGTCTGAGGCACCGTAGGCATTCTGAGTGTTCTTATCAGAAATGTACACAATCTTAGTGTGATCTTCAATATCTGTTAACATTCTCTACAAACTCAGAAAGAACCTACAGATTCCATTTGTGTCCCTCCTGTGTATCCCCATCTGCCAGTTCCTAGTGGCTCATCAGTCCACTGTTGTCACCAGTACTCCCTCTATCAGTACCTCCATCACTATCACCTTTGACATAACCATGTCCATATTTACCATCACTACCTCCACACCACCATCTCCGTGACCATTACCTTCATACTATCATCTCCATGACAACTACCCCCACACCATCATCTCCATGACCCCAACCTCCACATCACCATCTCCATGAACATTACCTTCATACCATCATCTCCATGACAACTACCCCCACACTACCATCTCCATGACCCCAACCTCCACATCACCTCTATCACAATTGCTTTCACACCCCACCACCTCTACCATTGATGTCTCTACCTCTAACTCCACTACCACCTCCACCACCTTCTCTATTTCCTTCTCACCGCCATTTCCATCCCCACCACAACTTCTCCCGCCACCTTCAGCAACTTCACTTACTCTCTATAGCTGCTGCCACTTCTCTGGCCCCTACTGCCAACCCAATCTTAGCTCTGTGTCACCTGTCATGTGATGGGTGTCAAAACACTGGCTGTCCTGGAGGTGTTGACTAGCTCTTTGGAAAACCCTGTGTGGTCTCCTCATGGCTCAATTCCCTGGCTCTTTATGAGTACCGATTCTCTATTAGTTCTGTTAGGAAGGTTTGGCTGCTAGTAGATAGCCTTCTTTATTGGGTCCTGGAAAAATGGCTCAAGCCCAGCTACATTCCACAGTGTCGGCTTGACCCTGTGGGAAACTCTTATATCCTGGTCATGCCACACGGTGGACTGTGGCTACTCCATAAGCCCGTCTGGGCTTCTGTCTCCTTCTGATTCTTCTTCCTTTTGTCAGCAGGCCTGCCACTAAAGAGCAGACTGCTGGGCCCTCACTGCATACTCCTCATTATTATAGCAGGATTATCATGGGTACCTGAATAAGTCACTTTTTGTTGTTGTGATAAAATACCATGACCCAAGATAAAGTGGATAGAAAAGGGTTTATTTTAGCTCACTGGTTAGAATCTATCATGAAGAGAAGTTCATGACAGGAGCTCAAGGCAGGAGCTTGAAGCAAAACCACAGAAGAGAGCTTAGTGGCTTGCTTGTCCACAGCTGTGGGCATCAAGCTGTCCCTCATCTGGTGCTCAGCTCACGAGGATTAGAATGACAAGCTAGTGGCCAGAAGTGTGACAGCCAGAGGGAAGAGGTGGTTAGGGATATGAGCCTTAGCTTGGTTGTACGAATTTGAAAGAAGTAGCCAAGGCAAGTCCTTTGCTGTAATATTTGAGTTACCTGACCCTGGAACGGGCAATCTAAGGTCAGCAAAGTTCCCACATCCCAAAGCATCTGAAACAAGGCAATTGAAAGCATAGCTAGGAAAGCCACTCCTCTCATCTCATACTCAGTGCCAAAGGAGTTTCCTGGTCGATTCTGTTTAGAATAAAGACCTTTTCTTGCCTCGTTTTCCACAACTTTATATGTTGGCTGTCAGTTCTGCATAGATCTCAGCCAAGAGGCTGATGAAGAAATGATCTGGCTGTCAACTCTGAAACAACAGGAAATATTCCATTTAACAGTCTGCTAGTGGTTAGAAATCAAAGTAATAGATGCTGAAATGAATAACACTGTGTGTGTGTGTGTGTGTGTGTGTGTGTGTGTGTGTGTATGTATGAGTGAGTATGTGTGTGTTCTGAAACAACAGGAAATATTCCATTCAACAGCCTCCTAGTGATTAGAAAACAAAGTAACAGATACTAAAATGAACTGCACTGTGTGTGTGTGTGTGTGTGTGCGCGCGCGCGCGCGCGCGCGCGCGCACGCACATACCTGGGTGTATGCTTGTGAAGGTCCATTTCAGTTGTCTTCCTATATCATTATTTTTTTCTTTCTTCAAACACAGTCTTTCTGTATAGCCCCAGCTGTTCTGGAACTCTATCTGTAGATCATGCTGGCCTTGAATGCCCAACGATCTGCCTGCCTCTGCTATCCAAATGCTGGGATTAAAGGTGTGAACTACTACTGTCCAGCCCTCTATCTTTACTTTTCAAGAATCTTTTTTACTGAGGTTGTTGACTGAGCTACACTGGCTGGTCAGCAAGTTCCAGGTTGCAGGCATCCTCCTGTCTCTACCTCTCCAGTGCTTGGGTAATAGGCCTGCACCTTCATGCCTGAGTTGTTTTTTTTTTTTTTCTTCTTCCAGATTCTGAGTCTCAGAAGTTAGATTGCTTACACTTAACTCCATTGCCCCAGCTCTGGAAGTGTACTTTTGACTGGGGCTTCTGTGCCATTTCTTTGGTGTAAGCAATGGAATCTAACTGGATGGTTTGAGCAAAACCAGAATCTGTGGAGAGAAGTCAGAGAGGATGGCTCCTGCTGCCATCTGTCTGTCTCAGCATCCTTATTTGCTTTCATTTCCCTTTGAAGACAGGGTCTCATTATATAACCCAGGCTGGTTTTGAACATGTGATATTATTGCTCCAGGCTCCAGAGTACTTATGGGATCACAAGTCTGCACCATCACATCTGGCTTTCTCGAGGAACTTGAGAGTCAGGGTCTAAGTCAGATGGAGGTTTGAGGGAGGAGATTTTATTACATAATTTCTTCATTTACATTTCAAATACTATCCCCTTTCCTAGTTTCCTCTCTGAAAATCCCCTACACCCTCCCCCTGCC
Source organism: Mus minutoides (assembly GCA_902729485.2). NCBI lineage: Eukaryota > Metazoa > Chordata > Mammalia > Rodentia > Muridae > Mus > Mus minutoides. The sequence goes on along the minus strand of CACVCL010027691.1, from coordinate 112,533 downwards.
CTGCTCCCCAACCCACTCACTCCTGCTTTCTGGCTCTGGCATTCCCCTATACTGGGGCATAGAATCTTCGCAAGACCAAGGGCCTCCCATTGATGGTTGACTAGGCCATCCTCTGCTACATATGCAGCTAGAGACAAGAGTCCCACCACGTGTTTTCTTTGATTGGTGGTTTAGTCCCAAGGAGCTCTGGGGGTACTGGTTAGTTCATATTGTTCCTCCTATAGGGCTGCAGACCCCTTCAGCTCCTTGGGTATTTTCTCTAACTCTTCCATTGGGGACCCTGTGTTCCATCCAATAGATAACTGTGAGCATCCATTTCTGTATTTGCCAGGCACTGGTATAGCCTCACAGGAGACAGCTATATCAGAGTCCTATCAGCAAAATCTTGTTGGCATATGCAATAGTGTGTGAGTTTGGTGGTTGTTTATGGGATAAATCCCCAGGTGGGGCAGTCTCTGGATGGTCCTTCCTTCAGTCTCAGCTCTGAACTTTGTCTCTGTAACTCCTTCCATGGGTATTTTGTTCCTCCTGAGGAAGGGGATTTTGACTGGCATGCTCATCAGGGGTATTCAAAAGAGGGGTCAGAGTGATGGCTTAGTCCATAAAGAAACTTGTTGCCAACTCTGATGATCTAAGTCTGACCCTCTCACCTACATGGTGGAAAGAAAGAAGCAGCTCCCCCAGGTCACCCTCTAATCTCCAACCAAGTGCCATGGAATGTGCTCTCTCCACAAAATCAATCAGTCAATCAACCAATGTAATAAAATAATAAGTAAAATAAGTTTTTTTTAAAAGACTAGGCACGGTTTCCTAGAGTACAACAAGAGCTGGTACCAAAGGAAGAAACACAAAATGTGTGCAGGTCTAAAATAACATACGTTCACTGCAGAGAGATGGATGACCAAGAACATTCATTTATTGTTTTGGTCATGGTGGCTACATGTTCTTGTCATCTCACCTAAAAAACACAGAGCAATGATACCCACTTTATCACGTTGTGGGGACCACTAACACAAAAGGTCTGGAAGAATGGCATCTCACTACAACTCGTGCATATTATTGCAAAGGGTAGTGTTCTTTCTGTTTCTGAGTCCCTGCTGTCTCTCAGATAGCATGTGGGTTGCTGCATCCTTTTGAGCACATGTGCTGACTTATTAGAAAAACATGGAAACTTTAAGGATCCCATAAAAATGCAGCGTACTCTAGCTTAAAACATGTCAGCTTCCACAGCCCTAAATGGAGTGGATCAGACACAGTCGTCAGTATTTGTATCATTAACTATAAAGTACTGCAAAAAAAAGCCCTTTATTTACCTATAGCCTCTATTTATCTTGAAACAGACTGTCACTGAGTCAAGAGGACTTCATGCTTCTCAGCATACTAAATGCCAAACAGATCTTATCTGACCCATTGTTGCCCCTGTGCACAGCCCTGAGCCGCTCCAGAATCTGTGTTGACAATATCGAGACGTGTTCAGCTGATGTGCCAAAACCTTTTGAAAATCCCAGGCCTGGACTGTGCTAACAGCACCTTTTCAAGTCCTTGGAATTCAGGCACATCCTGAGAGGAAAGAGACAGGCCTCCATGGTGTCTCCCTTCTCTTGCCAGAAAGATGGATAGATTGGGGGGATCCGAGCCTCTGGCATTGTTAGGTATGGCCTTCACTAAGAGGTGGAAAATTGTTGCTTATTCTTGAGCTTGGTCCCCTAGTGAGATGTGAGCCTTTCAGTGGGGTCTTTGCTTGGGAGTCTAGGGACATTGCAGTGAGCAAACAGATTGTGAGTATCAGGGTCAAAGACATTTCTTTGTTGCCTTTAAAAGACTTCCAAGGACAGTATGGCTCTTTGTATTTATTTCATAGTCCACTTTCGCCACGGGTGAGTAGATGAAGGGTGCCATGCATCTCTAATGGACTGTGGGCATAAAATGCACACTAGGTACATGAAGTCTTTAGCAAGTCAGGAAGCAAACTGACAGCATTGGGGCTAGAGCCAAACAGCAGAACTGTGGAGGAGAAGTGGCTTCCATTCTAACTGCTGTTTTAGTCACAGGAGCTATTTAATAAGACCCCCTCCTCCAGTCCCTGTGCTATTTTCTGAAACTGCACACAATATTATCCACTATTCAAATAACTTTTTCCTGCCCACGTATAAACATGTGGTACAATTTGGTATATAGATTGTACATAGTAAGAGACTAAAAATAGTAACAATGATACAATAGAACAATGATATAACAGCATACTTAAGTTACTTTAAATTTTATTTTAGATCTCTTTCTTTCTAGAATTCAATATTGTTACACAGTAGTTGACTGTGTATAACCGCATCTGCTGAATGTGGAATCATGGGTTAGGAGTGTTGTTCATGTTGCTGGGTGGCCCAATTTTTATTAGTTCTTCAGTTTTTTTTTGTGTTGAGAAACTAGAGAGGCTTTGGATGGGAGATTATTTGACCTCAACTGACATCTATTGGGTCATTACATAGTATCCAGTTGATGCTTTTCTGCTCAAGATGGCTTCAAAGCCATGGCCCATTGCAGAGACAGGTGGCAGCCTTGACTCTCAGGGATTCTCCAGGTAGGCTCTCCAGCAGGAAAACAAGTCTCAACATGGCTGCTCAGTGCTTCTAGAGTCTAAGATAAGAACTATGAGGTGGTGTAAGGGTGTAAAAGGAGTTCTCCTTTTGGCAAAAGTAGTCCTTACCCATTCTGATACAGGGGTAGGGGAAGGAGACCTACCTTGTTTGGAACATGTAGCTACCTGCAGTCTGCCAGAGGTGTCTCCTTCACCAGCAGGCAACTTGGGGGCAGCTCCTGCTCCATGATGCTTGGGAAAGCACTAGCCTTGGGGTCAGCAGGGCCTGGCTATGCAATGGAGGGAGTGTCCTAACCCAGCAGCTTGCTTATGGGATGTAGGGTTGATTGGATGCCATCACTCACATGCTCCTTGAAGGAGCAGGAGGCAACAAATGGCTGAAGCTGTATCTGTTGGTTGGAATTGGGAAGATCATGTGACTGATACAAGAATTCTGTGGGTGGCCAGGCTGGCCTGCAAAAGTTTCTCCACACTGCTTGCATTGATCCTTTCCCTTTCAATTTTCCTATCAGCATATATTCATATAAAGTTACAGGTTTCAAAAAAGAAAGTTTCACTCAAGTATGCCATGCTTGCATCAATAGATATTGATGTTCAAAGGGAGATGTGAGCAGTAGAATCTGAGATCTTAACTACTATTCCATCAACACACATAACCCAAGGGTAGGCTAAGTTTGTGAAGAATTGATTATGTGTGCCAAGATTCCAGCCTTCAGCCTGATCTCATCAGAGCCTAGCCCTCAAAGTCAGCACCCCTCTGCAGCTTGGAAGCTCCACATCCTAGTCCCACCTCCATCTGAAGACATCTGGAATTCAATGGTAACTTATGGACACCAGGCCCTTCTACCGAGGGGCCCAATCTGCACCTTTCTGCCCGTTCTCACAGCTCTGTTAACCTGCAATATTGAGCCTCTTGTGTTTGCAGAGAGGGGACCAAGGCTGGAAGATGGTAAATTATATACTAAACTCACTCTACTTTGGCAAATCAGGGCATAGGATAGTCTGATAGCCACTTGTCCTTTTAAAGGGTTCTGAAGGGGACCAGAGTAGAGAGTCCTTTAGGATGAGCAGGCCTACATTTCCTCATTTGTCAAGGAGCTGTCGGTTCTGCTCATAAACCATACATGTTACACTGCTTCCTTCACCCTTTTTGTCCAAGACAGCCCTGGCTATCCTAGAACTCTCTCTGTAGACCAGGCTGGCCTCCAACTCATAGAGATCTGCCTGATTCTGCCTCCAAGTGTTGGAGTTAAAGGTGTGCACCACCACCCACCTGTTTCCTTCTTTCTTATTCTTTCTCCTTCCACCTTGGCCCTCCTCTCCTTTCTTCCTTCTCTCCCTCTGCTTCCATTGCCTTACCCTCTTTCCCCCTCCTCCATCTCTACTTCTCTCTCCACTCCTCTTATCCCTGCTCCTTCTCATCTTTTCCTGTCTTGCCCTTTCCTTCTCTCTTCTTCTTCCCCTTCTTTCCCTCTTGATTCTTTTTCCACAAACCATGGTCTTGGGCATGCTAAGCAAGTACTCTGCCGCTGTGAGCCACACCCAGGCCTTTCTCTTTTCTTAACCGAGAATTCAGGAGTCGGGAGGGGATTCCTGCAGGAAGAAGGGCAGGACAACATCCAGCAGGCAGCACAGTTCCTATCCTGGCACAGAACTGGAGCAAGGTAAAGTCAGAGATCACATGAGAACTCCTTGTGATCTTGTTCTTGCTTGGGTCCCACTGCAGACTCTCAGGAAGGAGAGCCACTGCCTTTTGATGTCACTTCTGACTTTACCCACAGGGTAGAGGAGGTGGACAGTGGAAAGGAAGAGTATTCACCAACTGTTGGGTATCTCTGTACCCCAGAGCCTCATTTGCACTGTTGGTGGCACCCGCTCTTTCTGTCCATTGTGGGTCTCCACTGGGAAACAGGTACAGTCGTGGAGAATACTGGAGACAGTATTTTTCTCCATTTTTAAAGTGTTTGGCTGTAAGATAGCATGTCTATTGCTGTTTTCCATCATGGTCACTGACATTGGTTATAGATAGAGGAACACGCACCATTCCCTGTTTACAGCTTGGTGTCTTTCAGAAGACAACATGGATGAATTCTACATTCTGCTGTCTGGAATGTCCTAAAGGCCCCTGTATTACAGGTTTTAGTTCCTAGTGTGGCACAATTGGAACTTGGAGGTTTCAGGTCACTGAGGAATGCTCTTGAAGAGCATTATGGGAGCCCAGTCTTTTCTCTCTTCCTCACTCTTCTTTCCTGATAATGCGGTGAGCAGCTTTACCCTACCATGTCCATTTCTTGTCATGACTTGCCGTGACCTTACCACAGGCCCAAAGCAATGGGCCAGCCAGCCTATAAGCTAATTGGACCTTTGCTTTTTATATGCTGATGATCTTAGGGCATTTTGTTACAGTAGCAGAAAGCTCAGTCATGCCCTATTGAGCCCATTTGCACTCATACTAGTGGATTGATACCTTTCCTCTTTTTCCTTCTTTTTCCATCTTTTCACTCACCTCTCAATATAAGAAAAATAAGCATCACAGGGTTTGAATGCTGGACCTTGCTGTCCCTATTCAACTCAAATTTCTAGGTGATGTCCCCACACCAGGGCAAATTAGGCTAATCATCTTCTCTCTGGGTACTGTCATCCTCTGTGTTTTGGCAGTAGACTATAATGTTCTTCCCTGACAACTTTAACTTTTAAAAGTATGTCAGCTTTTCAAAGCTATGCACCAGCTTTTGTCTTCTAGGGGCATCTGTCTTTGAATCTTTGCCCGTATAAGCCTCATCATTCTGGGGCCTCATAGCTACACTTTTCTTGGTAATTTTCTTACATGCCTTCTTTTATTCTATGGGACACTGCAGATCTGCCTTTGCAATGTATGTTGAGTAGGAACTGCCTTTTCTGTGGAGGAATAATTAATTGATCACTAAAGTTCATAGAATGATCATTTTTTACTGTCCTTAAGAACTTCCTAAAAATCAGTGCCTGACGATGCTGTAGTATTAGAAGACTTCCCATTTCTCAACCTCCTGCATTCTTCACCCTAGAGTTACTAAAGAAAAATGGTAAATTGTATGTAAAGACAGTTTTCATTTACTGTTAGAAATCTGTGTTTTGCTATTCAGAAGCAGAAGCTCCTTGTTTTGTGTATGCTGGGCAGATGGCCTGCTTATCTGGGGCGGACTTGGTTTGTTTAATGTGACCAGGTCATTTACCACTTGGTGGCAGTGTCCCCCAATGACAAGACTCCTAAGTGAATACTATATTCTGATAAATGCTCCAACTACAAACCAATGCCACCCCTCATCTAGATTACTTTCTTGTGGAGATTCTTGTGTATATAACAATATACCCTCATCTATATACCTGATATATTAATATACTCAATATATCCTAATATACTGTACCCTAATACCAAAGTTAATCACTTGGGGTGTGCTGCTGTCATGGTGACACGTTTTGGTTAGCCTTTTATTGTGAGCCAAAGAATAGAAATGTGAGTTCCAGTAAAGAAAAGGCAGCAAGTATTAGGTGTGAGAACAGGTGCTCATATGTGACTAGGCAGGTTTTCTTTCTCAATATGATCCATGACAGTTGTGTGGGAAGAGGACTTGTGAGATCAGGTACATTCATTGTGGTATGGTTGCAAACAGAAGGAATTGTTAGTTCCTTGTAAAATGTTCTGTTCCTCCCAGAAGGTAATTCAAGCATAATTCAATTCTGGAAAATCCTAAGCCCACAGATCTAGGAAACATTGTGCATACCTACCACATATTCCTTATCCACCCTCTGTTTTGGATGCCTCGGTTGGCCCCATAACATAGCCATTGTAACGTGCTTCAGTTAGCACTGATATGTTGGTGTCTCTATGGTGAGTACATTGGAATCCTTTTGGCAAATACCAAGGAGTGGCAAGGCTGCGCCATAGACTCATAGACTTTTGTTTATTTATTTATTTGTTTGTTTGTTTGTTTGTTTGAGAAACCACCATACTGGCTGGCTGAGTTTCCACTCCCACCAGCAGTGGCTAAGGGTCCCCTGCTGTCCACAGCCTGGACTATTTGCTATTGCTCATTTTTAATGGCCACCCTTCTTCCTGGAGAAGGTGTAATCTTAAGTTAGTTTTAACTTGCATTTCTCAGATGACTTATGAAGCTGAGTATTTTTCCTTTTCTAAGGACCATTCATATTTCCTCCATTGAGAACTATCCATTCATTTCATTAGCCCACTCATTGGCTGGAGTGTTTGATTTCTTGTTGCTTAATATTTTTAGTTCTTTGTGTAGTCTAGATTAGCTCTCTGGTTAGAGGTGTGGCTAGCAAGAATTTTCTCCCATTCTGTAGGCTGTTTCTCCATGTGATTAACTGTTTCCTTTGTGTACAGAAACATTCAAATTTCATGCGGTCTCAGTTGTCAATTGCCAGCGTTACTCCCCGAGCAACTGGACTCTTGTATCCTTTCTTTCTGTTCTTTCTGGTGTTTCAGGTCCTGTAAGGTCTCTTGTTCCTTTGAAGTAGGTTTGGATGCAGCGTGAGATACAGGTTAGTTTTCCTCAGTGTGTGAATGTCTTGTTTTCCCAGTGCCATCTCTTGAAGAGGCTATTTTATTCCCTCTGTGTTTACTTTGATATCCTAGGAAAAATCAGAACCACAGTAGACTATAAACAACCATTCTTGCTTGGGCATGGTGGCAAATCCCTACATACATCTCAGCACCCTGCAGGCTGAGGCTCACTAATTCAGCCTTCTATATACCATTTTGGATGGCAATGTTCTTACACAGCTTGGGTCCTGAAACCTTGACTAGGGGAAACAAGGGAATGAAGTATGGAGATACACACACACACACACACACACACACACACACACACACACACACAGAGAGAGAGAGAGAGAGAGAGAGAGAGAGAGAGAGAGAGAGAGAGAGAAGTTAGGGTCAGATGGTCTGGGCTCTTAGCTGGAGAAGACTCAGCACCCTAGAGTCTCACCATGTCTATTGCATAAAGCTCCACAAGAAGGTGGCAATGTATGTATACAGCTGAACAAGGAGGAGGCAGGGCTAACTAATATTGCAGGAGAGGTCACTGTAGGGGGCTGATCTTCAGATATAAATGTCTGGGCAGGTGGAGAGAGCTGCAGTAGATATTGTCTGCACTCACTGTCAATATCTATACATAAGTTAGAGGAAGGTGTGACCATCCCTCTGAGCCTTATCAATGGGGTCAGGGAAGCTTTAACATTCCAGTGGACCTGAGGCATTAGATCCTTTGCATGGCTATGCTCATGTGAACAATAGACATTCACTCAGGACTTTATCCATATTCACTCAAGGCTTCCTCAGCTTCCCACATTATATATATATATATATATATATATATATATATATATATATATATATATATATATATATATATATATATAAAACACACACACACACACACACACACACACACACACACACACACTTTCTTGAAATATCCATAAACAAACCAATCAATCAAGCAAGCAAGCAAGCAACCAAACAAGGAACCAAATCAAATCAAAACAAATAATCACCTGAAAAAGAATCAAGTCCCAAGTAGCTGTATCATCTAGTGCTCATTGTCTAATTGACCTACGTCTGCTTCCTCATCTGTAAAACAGAGTCCATAATGGTAGCATCTTCTAATGTTATATGAGGAACAAGTGAGATATATATGTAAAAAGAGAATGTCCAGTATACAGCAAGAGCTTAATACTTGTCCCCATTCTCAGTGGTGTCAGTGCCATAACGGTTATTTTTTAGAGAGAGCTATGTTTTAGTCACGACACTCAACAAGAGGCAAGAAGGAAAGCTCAAAAGTAACCTGTGTACTTCTGCTGTTTGATATACAAACAACAGGAAGGCACTTCAGGAAACAGCAGTGGGAGGCCCTAAGATGTTCCATAGTGTCTCCAGCACCATCCTTGGGTCCTACGTCCAGGTACAGAACTTCCTGTGCCCTTTGGAGTCAACTATGCTCCATCACTGCCTGAGACCAGAAACTGTGAGACTCTCATACCAGACTCCTTGTTGGGAAGTGGGTGAGAACTCCCACCTGCAAGTCAGTTTGCCAGACAGGAAAGCTCTGCCACTCAGAAGCAGCTGTCCTCAGCTGGCTCTGTGGTCATTTTCCAAGTCAAGACATATAGAAAGAAAAAAAAAAAAACATAAACCTGTCTTCCAAGAAGTCATAGGTTCTGAAGGGAGAAGGGTGCCCTTAGGTGATCAGGAAACAGCTTAGGTCAGCCTCTGTGTGAAGAAGATGTACATAGTGTGGGTTGGGGTGGAACAGGGAAAGGGCTTTCCCCTGGCCTTTAGATTGAAAAGAAGCTTACACTCCCTGAAGAGCACAGGCTGCCCTTCCCATCTGGGGTGCTTTTGATCAGCTTGCTGCCACTAATAGTCTCCTGCCCACATCCAAAGGGGCTACCATGAGCCATGACCTTTGCTAAATCTTAGGGTTTACAGAAGACCCTTCTTGGATCTGGGTGTTAGGTCCCAAATCCCAGCTCCATACAAATGGTAGTGCCACTGACAATGTCTTAAATGACAGTCTGGGCTCATCTGAGGCTGGACTCTGACAAGGTAAAACAGGAAAGGCACTGAAATGTGAGCTCCTATGGTCTACCTCTGCAACTTCACTGATCTGCATTATTATGTTTTGAACTTAAAGACAAGCTAAACTGTAGCAGAGTGCACATAACATAAACTGTATAATATAAATATATGTATTATTAATTATATATTAACCATTTTATATTAATATGTAACAATGTATTATATAATGATATATGATATTAATTATTAATATATATTAGTTATATATAACTTCTATCTATCTATCTATCTATCTATCTATCTATCTATCTATCTATCTATCTATCATCTATCTATCTATCTTTAATGCAACCGTAGAACTCCTTTTTGGTGCTATTTGTTTTTATTTTACTTTTAATTAGAACACATTAATTTTACATAGTGTTTTTTATTATGACATTTCAAACATACACACAATGTTGTATCATCATATTTACTCCCATTACCCTGTGTCTTAGGGTTACTGTCTCTGTGATGAAGCACCATGACCAAAATGGCAAGTTGAGGAGGAAAGGGTGTATTTGACTTACATTTTCATATCACTCACTGTTCAGCATTGAAGGGAATCAGGACCGGAACTCAAACTGGGCAGGAGCCTGGAGGCAGGAGCAGATGCAGAGGTCATGGAGGGATGCTGCTTACCAGCTTGCTCCCCATGGCTTGCTCATCTCACTTTCTTTTCTTTTTTTTTCTTTTTTCCAAAAACATTTTTTTTTTATTAGATATTTTCTTCATTTACATTTCAAATGCTATCCCGAAAGTCCCCTATACTCTCCCCTCCCCCACCCCCCTGCTCCCCAACCCACCAACTCCAGCTTCTTGGCCCTGGCATTCCCCTGTACTAGGGCATATAATCTTTGCAAGGCCAAATGCCTCTCCTCCCATTGATGGCCTACTAGGCTATCCTCTGCTACTTATGCAACTAGAGACACATGCTCAGGGGAGTACTGGTTAGTTCATATTGCTGTTCCTCCTATAGGGTTGCAGACCCCTTTAGGTCCTTGGGTACTTTCTCTAACTCCTTCATTCGGGGCCCTGTGTTCCATTCAATCAATGACTGTGAGCATCCACTTCTGTATTTGCCAGGCACTGGCATAGCCTCACAAGAGACAGCTATATCAGGGTCCTGTCAGCAAAATCTTTCTGGCATATGTAATAGTGTCTGGGTTTGGTGGTTGTTTATGGGATGGATCCCCAGATGAGGCAGTCTCTGGATGGTCTTTCCTTCAGTCTTAGCTCTGAACTTTGTCTCTGTAACTCCTTCCATGGGTTTTTCGTTCCCCATTCTAAGAACGAATGTAGTATTCACACTTTGGTTTTCCTTCTTCTTGAATTTCATGTGTTTTGCAAATTGTATTTTGGGTATTCTAAGTTTCTGGGCTAATATCCACTTATCAGTGTTATCTCACTTTCTTATAGTATTCAGGACCACCAGCCTAGGGATGGCACCACCCACAGTGGGCTGGGCCCTCCCTTATTAATCACTAATTAGGAAAATGTCCTACAGCTGGATCTTACAGAGACATTTTCCTCAATGGAGATTCCCTCCTTTCATATTGTTCTAGTGTGTGTCAAGTTGACATAAAACTAGTCAGGACATTCTGTGTTCCCTCCCACTCCTATTGACTTTCTTCCTCTTTCCAACTAGTTGCCACTATACCTTTGTATCTTATCCCTCTCCCTCACCCCGTCCCTCTCCCTCTNCAGCTGGATCTTACAGAGACATTTTCCTCAATGGAGATTCCCTCCTTTCATATTGTTCTAGTGTGTGTCAAGTTGACATAAAACTAGTCAGGACATTCTGTGTTCCCTCCCACTCCTATTGACTTTCTTCCTCTTTCCAACTAGTTGCCACTATACCTTTGTATCTTATCCCTCTCCCTCACCCCGTCCCTCTCCCTCTTCCTCTCCCTCTCCCTCTCCCTCTCCCTCTCCTTCTCTCTTCCCTCACCCCCCCTCTCTCTGTCTATCTGTCTGTCTCAAATGAGCTTGTAATTTGCTTACAGAAGCATGAATAAGTGTTGTTTGTAAGACCTTGGACATCTTATCAGAGCCTACTCTACTGAAGACAATGTTTTTCCCCCCTTGGGGCCCAAAATTTTATGGCTCATTGGGTAAGGCACTTTCACCCAAGACTGTTGACAGAGTTTGATCCCTGGTGGTAAGAGAGAAATGACTCCTGCAAGTTGTCCTCTGATCTCCACTTGCACATGGTAGCAATGCTTCTCCAAGAAATAAACGATAATGCAATAAAGATAATAAAAATAAACACTTAAATGTCCCTTCCTCCCCTAGCATCTATTAACTGTGTCTAAATTTCCTGGGAGCAATAGGATCCTATGAGCCCCACCCAGTCTTTGATAGGATTTGGCAGAACCTACTAAGATGGGCCACTCATTGATGAGTGAATAGTGCTACAGCATGCCTCTCCCTGGAGTTGAAGTTGGTTCCATATCATTTTCCTCTTCTCCCTCCTTCTTCCTGTGCCTATTCTTTCCACCCTTTCTTCTAACATGTTCTCTGGGCCTTGGTGGTATGGGATGATCCTATGATTAATAATCTCAATGACACTTATTCTCAGTGCTATTTTGACAGGGCAAGACAGTGCCGAGGGTCTTCCATCTTCTGTTCTTTCCAAGGCCATTTCAAGCTTAACTAGAATTTCCTTGATGGAGAATCCAATGGAAAATTATCCAATTCTGTTCTAAGACACAAGGCCATGATAAATAAGCTAGTTTATATTATCTTCTGTTAAACTGCTTGCCTGTGCAGGCCTCTCCCTGCAGCTGCTAAGTGAGATGGCAGGATGTAGATTTTGCCTTTAAAAGCCCTTAGTCTAAGCTGGGTGGTGGTGTCATATACCTTTAACCCCAGCACTGGAGATGCAGAGGCATGCAGGTCTCTGAGTTCAAGGCCTGGTCTATAGATAGCCAGGGCTACACAGAGAAACCCTGTCTCAAACAAACAAACAAACAAACACCAAAACAACAAAACAACCCCCCAAAACAAACAAAAAAACAAAGCAAAACAACAACTACAACAAAGCCCCTTGGTATAAATATTCCAGACTATACTCAGGTTAGTATATTTCAGTGTGGTCCCAGCCAGCTAGAATAAAGACTTTCAATTGGCTATATATTTTGTCCAAGTGGTCATCTCTGATGGGCTCCCCATAACACTATTAGCCACTGCAGTTACTTCTGCCCACTGAAAAACAAAGCTTCTTTGACTGAAGATGACAGCAGCAATGATCTATAGGTGGACACAGTTACTCTGAAAGCAATTTGATGGGCACATCCTGTCCATTTAGCAAAACAAAAGCTGTATCTTCCCCGATTAAAGCCTATGTCTTCCTCAGGCTTTTGATAAAGCTTAAAATACCAACAAAAGATTCCTGTGTGTGAAGACCACATATTCAACTAAAGGGTACTGGTTACCCCAGTAACACACCTGCCATTATTGTACCAGTGGATGCAACTTGCCTGGCATGTTGGTGGTGCTGCGTACAAGGACCACAGCTGAATAAGACAGTTGATTGCAGTTCTCTCCCAGTAGCCTGCACAGGACCATCTAGCAATATGAGACAAGACACCAATGATGAAGTTTTCAGCCCAGTTCCAGCTTGATTTCTCAAAGTTCTATGACCAGAGTATGTGTTGCCTTCAGCAACAAGGTCTTATCTTCTTGTTCTGGTGGGCAATCAAGAGGCTAATCACCTTATTGGTTTGGGGTCTCCTCCAGAGCACCTGAGCATCAACTGGTAGAGAGGGAGCCCATTCTGGCACTGGGGTTTTCATTTACTAGCCTATGGCTTCTGGGAAGAGTTTGATACACCCATGCAGGGCACCTATATTCAAACTATTAAAATATATTTTAAACTTTTCAATATTCATTTTTATCACTTTAATCATCTCTCTCTCTCTCTCTCTCTCTCTCTCTGTGTGTGTGTGTGTGTGTGTGTGTGTGTGTGTGTGTGTGTGTGTGTGTGCATGCAGGTGAGTGTAGGTTTCCTTTCCTTAGTGGTCAGAGGTTGATCAGATATTCCTGAGCTGCCATTACATCTGTAACTGTACTTGTGAACAAGCCAGATGTAGGTTCTGAGAACCAAACTCAGGTTCCCTGAAGAACTAGTAAGTGTACCCTACTGCTGAGCTATCTCTTCCCCACTTAAACTTTTATTTATTTATTTATTTATATTAGATATTTTCTTAATTTACATTTCAAATGCTACTCCGAAAATTCCTTCTTCCCTCCCCCTGCCCTGCTCCCTTGCCCACCCACTCCCACTTCTTGGCCCTGGCGCTCCCCTGTATTGGGGCATATAAAGTTTGCAATACCAAGGGGCCTCTCTTCCCAATGATGGCCTACTAGGCCATCTTCTGCTACATATGCAGCTAGAGACACGAGCTCTAGGGGTTCTGGTTAGTTCATATTGTTGTTCCTCTTATAGGGTTGCAGACGACTTCAGCTCTTGGGGTTCTATCTCTAGCTTCTCCATTGTGGGCCCTGTGTTCCATCATATAGATGACTGTGAGCATCCACTTCTGTATTTGCCAGGCACTGGCATAGCCTCAAAAGAGACAACTATATCAGGGTACCTTCAGCAAACTCTTGCTGTCCTATGCAATAGTGTCTGAGTTAAACTTTTAAAAAGTAGCTTTTCAAGTATTGGATTTCTGTAAATTTTGGTTGATTGACCCTCTCTTTCTACTCTCTTCTCCTCACTCCCTATGTCTACCCACTCTTATGTGAACCTTTCACTCCTTGTACTTCTTCTACTCTGGTGGCTCCTGTTTTTTCCTGCTTCCTGACCATGGGTTCCTACACACACATACACACACACACACACACACACACACATACACTCCCACATAAATGCTACTCTTTGGTCTTGGTTTTGGTTTTTCTGAAGTGTGTTCTCATAGCTCAGGTGGACTGAGAACTGCCTGTGTAGCCTAGGCCTAGACTGCTCTTGAACTCATGGTAATTCTTCTGCCTCATACATTCCTTTCTGAGTACTGAGATTCTAGGCATCAGCCACCATGCCAAAACATTTACAAAATTCTTATTAGTCTAAAATGCAAGTCTGAACCCTAAACACTACTTCCCCACTTCCTCCTACTCCTAGTCCCAAGTTACTAATTGTTCTGTATGTATATTGTTTATCTATGGGAATATTACTTAGGCAGGAAAAGAGAATTACAATCTCTGTATGAACAAGAAAGGAAATCTATTTTCAGGGGGTGGGAACTGGTTGTTTTCTGTTGGAGTTCCTCTCACTGCCTCACCTGGAAAGTGAAACTCCGGAGGCTCCCCAGTGCTTGGCTCAATGACTCTTGCTTCAGGGTAGGCAGACCCAGCTATGATGTTGTTTTGGGGTCTGCTTGTTGCAGTCCTTGGGAAAGTGAGGACTCTGCACGGAATTGGAGGGCAGGAGGGAGGTTTGGAGAGTCTTCTGGAACTGATCGCAGGGAGTTCTCTGTGATGAAACAGAATTTCACTGTGTAGCCTAGACTGGCTTTGAACTCGTGATCTTCCTTCTACTCGTCTTGTGCGTACCTACCAAATCTTTGCTGGGATTTGTATGCTCAGCAAAAGATATTTTAAAAGATGACTTCACCTTGTCATGTTTCTTATTTAGAAATAATAATAATTACTACCTTAAAACATGTAGAAGACAATAGTTGCCACAGGCCTGATTAATTCCAAGGTGATCAAATTCAGTGGCCATATCAAGCTAGGGGGAGCCTGAACACAGATGTAATTCAGTAGGCCACCTGGAGGAGGAAGACACATTTGCTGTGGATTCTGAGGAATGGCTCTCTGAATGGAAATATCTTTTCTTAAAGACGTTGGTGATTTCTTAGTCAGGAAAAAAAAATCACACTCTAAAACATTCACTTGGCCAGCCTCACTGTTGCTGCCACAGGATTAGAGAATTGACTTTAGAACTAGAGACTCTCAGACTCACTTGCAATTAAGGATCTGTCTTCCCAGCTGATTGCAGTGTGTATGTAGGTGTTAAATTGAAACTGTAGTGGGAGCTGAGGACATCATGATGAAACCTCACTGAATTGGCTTTCCTTCATTAAATTTGTAAATCAAAGAACTTTCCTTGCACCTGGTTCTCTTCTTTGAACAGTAATTCATTAGTCTTGAGGTAATTTGAGAAATGAAGGCATGCTGCTCCAGCAATGATTCCCCCCCCCCCCCCCGGGAAGGTTGGGCAATGGTGAACGTAGTGGGGCTCTTAGGATGGAGACAAACACAGAATGTGAAAGACATGGTGGCTTCCTTGGAGAATGCACAATTAAAGACTCAACAGAGATGAAAGGGAAGACATTGTGATTGGTTTATTTGCATGAGGCCTGATGGGAAAATTTAAATTAAAAAATAAGAATGTGGGGCTGAGATTGTGGCCCAGTGGCAGTAGAACTTGGCTAGCATATATCCTGCTCTGGGTTCAGCCCTGTAACTCTACAAAAGGAAAAACAAAGAAAGAAACAGAGGGAGAAGAGGATAGAAAGGGAGAGGGAGAGAGAGAGAGACAGAGAGAGAGAGAGAGAGAGAGAGAGAGAGAGAGAGAGAGAGAGAGAGAGAGAGAGACTATATACCAGAGCATTATGGCTCAAAAGTGAACGTTCCCCACAGGGTCATGTGTTTGAGGACTTGAACTTCTGCTGCGGACAGTGATGTTTTGAAAGGCTGTGGAACCTTTAGGAGATATAGCCATGCTGGAGGAGGTGAGTCATTGAGGGAAGGCCTTGACGTTTGATATCCTGGCTCTATTTCCTGTACCTTCTATGATGCCTGATAGCAAACAGGATGGTGACCAGCTACCACTCATTTCTGTGTCCATGACGCTCCTGCTCTAATAACCTCTATGCCCTGGAAACGCAAGACACAATAAACCGTTCTTCCCGTAAATTCCTTCTTAAGATGTTAGGATGGCCAAATGGTCTCAGGTGCCTGATCCAAGCTCTGCTTGTTCACAGCAACAACAAAAAAAAAGTAACCAGTGCACATGGCTGGGAAGTTCTCATGTTTGAGAGGAACTCGACCTTGTCTCAAAGATAAAATGAAATGGAATAAAAATGAACCTAATAAAAATAATCAATCTCTTGGACCACTTTTGTGTTTCTTGAAACTAAGAAAGTCCTTCATGAAATCATGCAAAAGAACAGGAGCAGTTGAGGCCTGGCCTGCTTACGGAGGCTCCTTAGGCAATTGCTAAGAGGTTTATGGAAATTCTCAAGGTTGAGTTGATTGTGAAGTGAGATAGGGAATGAGTGCTTGTTTCTAAGCACACTTTTGTCTTTACCATAGTCTCCCAGTGCTCAGCTCCATCCATCCATCCATCCATCCATCCATCCATCCATCCATCCATCCATTCCTCAGAGGCCAGTGGGCAGACAGACAGTCAGTCTTCCAGACTCTAGAGATGTAGGTAGTAGTGTTCAGAACCTCTGCAGTAGCACAGTTGATGATAGGTAATCTCTACTCATATGGTTGTGGTTAAGCATAGCAGTATAGGCATGCACTGTTGTATCAGACAGGAAAGAATTTATTGTCCCAAGGCCCTGCCTCATTTCACTTTCTCTCTTCACTTCCTTTCCTAGAAGAGACTCAGAGCACAAGACCCTCCTCTAACAAGAGAGACATTTTCATATAGAGAACATACTCCTTTCTGTCTTTACAAGGAAAATTTCTTGGTGAAAGCTATCAGCAGAAAGTAATAATAATAATAATAATAATAATAATAATAATAATAATAGTAATAACAATAGTAGTAGCAGCAGCAGCAGCAGCAGTAGTAGTAGTATCAGATGTTGTATGGTATAGAGGGAGGGGAAAATATAAATTAATTTTCTCATTAACTGAGAACTTAATGTCTTTACTTAAACAATAGGCATGCGTTGTCTCTCAGTCATGAAGTTTGTAAGTCCAAGGTCAAGATGTCTGCAGGACCTTGATTCCTCTGAAAGCCCCAGGGAGGGGCCTATCACAAGCCTCTGTGCCCATTCCTGTTAGCTCTTGGACTTGTGATAGGCTAACCATAGAGTCTCAGTGGCAACCTCCCCACAGCTTCAAGTCCAAATATCCTCTTTCTCTAAGGATACTGGGTATCTTGGATGAGATTCCACTAAGAGAGTCACATCTTAACCTGATCTTCTTCTAAAGGATCCACTGCCAAAGAAGGTGGTATTTGCAGGTATTGAGAGTTAGATCCTCAACAGCTTTACAGGGAACACAACTCAAGCCATTCCCAAAGTAAAGTAGAAGGTAGGGTGGTCAAAGGACAAACGAGGCCCAATGAAGTGCTAGTGAACCTCAGATCTGAAGAAATAAAACACTGGGTCTCAGTGGGATGTGGGAAGAGAATCTTCCATGAAGAATGGGGGTGTCTTGTGCACTTCCCAGCAGCAACAGTGATGCCAAAGTGAGCAGGGATGGAGATGAGAAAAGCTCCGTGTATCCATGGAGTGGATCCCTAAAAACAGCGAAGGAGAGACAAGAGTTCATGCCCCCATGCCTCAGCAGTGAGAGCTTGGGAAGATGAAGCAGAACAGACAGGAAACCAAAACTCTGTGGCTTCTAGAGGAAGAGGAGAAACAAGATACTGGTTTCTGAGAAGGTTGGAGCAGAGCGGGTTTGGAGATGATCAGGAGAATCCTTGTCAAGGAAGACAGATACAGAAAATGGCAGTGGAAATGGAGCAATGTGAATGTCACTGGTGACTTTGATAGGAAAAATTTGGAGGGGAAACAGGCTGTAGAGTAGGTGGAAGATGCCCGCTTGGAGAAGGTATTGCCCAGCTTCTCCATCTCCTTCAGAAAGTTTCCTTTAAAGGGAAACAGAATGAGTGGATCTAAATGTCAAGGGAGGGATTAGGTTTACTGTTTTTCAAATGGATGAGAATAAGAGTTTCGTAGTTGGTAGAGATGGTGGAGTATAGAGGGAAGGTTAACAATAGGAGAGTCAGTGGAGAGTCATAGGAGAGTCAGCATTAACTGTGAAGTTGTGGGTCAAACATTTAATGGGAGGATTAGCTGAGGGACACAGTAGATCCATGAAAACAGAGAAGGAGAGGCAAGTGGAACATTTAAAGTTCCACACAGGAAGCCTTACTGATGTGTTGATAAGATGATCTAGAAAGGTTCTCATTACTTCTACTTACGCAGAAAAAAAAATGAAGCCAAGTTCCTAGCAGCTATTAAAAGAGGTGTTTAATTATGATGTAGAATCTATTAGGCACATGGAAAAAAATAATTGCAGTAGGGTCTCAATGTAGGATAGCTAAGAAGCTCCAGGCAGCAGCTTAGAATTGATAGTCATGAGTTTCAAGTGACTGGTCCTATTGATGGGTGGCTTTTGCAGCCATCTTAGGCTGTACAGGTTCAAAGGTCAGAGAGGGCAAAGAGTCTGAACAATGATAAAGGGGAAGGAAGGGAGTTGAGGAATATATAGTTAACTGACTGTAAAGAGTGCTATGGAGTCTAAGCTCTGTGGGAGAAGAGAGGGCAGGTAACAGCTGGATGAGAGAGAGCAAGAGCTGATGGACTGAGCACCTGAGACCCTGGTGGAAGTAGGTTTCCATCAGATAATATGCTGAGAAGTTAAGACACAGTCATGGTAGCCATTGGACACAGGCATCTGGGATCGTGGAGTAGTGGATGATGTTAGGTTTTGGTCAGGTGTAGGGCATGGCCATTAAGTGAGTGTCAGGAAGAAGGTGGAAGACAATATAAAGACCAAGGCCATGTAATTACAGGCAAAGAGGTTAGGACCTGGGCTATTAGAAGACCACTAAATGTTAGAGTAAGTAGAAAATGTGACAGAAGTGTTTACAGAGAGAATTCAGAACCAAACCCTTCAAGGACTGAGGGGGAAGCAGAGGGTGGGCGACTGCAGGGAGACACTTGTGGAGACAGAAGAATGAACTTTTCAGTTGAGGGTGCTGGGGCAGAGAGGGCAGTGGTTAGACTCGTCAAGTGTAGAGGCCTGTGGAGTTAGGGGAAGAAAGCTATCAATGTTCCAGAAAGAGTAACTGAGTCCACAGCAGTGTGCTAGGTTCGAGTAGGACACAGTGATGGGTTAAGAGCTCTGGATAGAGTCTCCCTTTGTTTGGAGAATTCAGAACTTTGAGCAGTAGGGTGGAGCTATGAAACACAAGTTGGCAGGGAGACAGGAAGTGGTAGTCAGTCTGGCTTCATCAGGGATGCAGGCTTCCATAGGCTCCATCACAGAGTCGGATTGTGAGGCTGCTGGCATGCTCTGGACCACAGAACATGGGCTTTTGGGGAGCAGATGGGTTTGACTCTCAGCCACCACTCTGTCTCTGTGTTTGGCATCCTGGATGAGCCAGACATCTGGGTCTCTAAGAGCCTCCTTCACGCCCTCTTCTGGCTGAGTTAGGCATGGCCAACTTCCTGTGGGTATGACATTGAATAGCCTCGAAAAGGAAGAATACCTTCCTCCTTAGTTTAAAATACTGTGGTTCTTTGGAAAGGAACAAATGGGTAGATTAGGAGGTGTGCTCACAGGCACCCCATCTCAGCCTGGGGTTTAGTCATGAGCAACTGTAGCCAGGCTTAAGCATGAAGCTCAGTTATCTCAACATATTCTAATTATCCAAACAAATTCGTGATTTTGCTTCTTTGTGGAAAGATAAAAGACTGTTTTCCCCACAATGATAAACAAAAAGATTGTTTTCTTAGCTGATGGAAAAGTTAAACTGCTGTTCACAATGTTTTGTCTGAAGCCGACGACAGGAGCAGCTTTAGTTCTTACCATTTATAGCTATGCAAGAAAGGTAGGCTTTGGAGAAAGCATCCTTTGTGGAAGGCCTTTTTGACAGTTGTGAGTCGAGGAGAGCAGAGAGAACCAGGGTCTGTTCCGTAGAAGGGTTGAATGCCTTTCCATGGATGGTTTTTGTTGCTGCTGTTGTTTGGGCTTTTAATGACTTCAGAGAAAGGAGGTGCTGCTTAATGCCAGAGTAACAAGAAAAGGGGACAGTTCGGAAGGTGAATTTTAAACTGTGTCTTATAGAGTGAGAGACACATAGGCATTTGGAGAGCTAGAAAGAAAAAGAAGGTTTCACAAACTCTTAACATAAGACATAGGAGCTGGAGAGATGGCTCAGCGGTTAAGAGCATTAACCTCTCTTCTAGAGCACCCGGGGTTGACACTCAGTGATCATATGGTAGCTAACAGCAGTTTTTCACACCAGGGGACAAGACTCTCCTGGCCTCTATTAGCACTGCATACATATGATGTACAGACAAACATGCAGGCAAAGCATCCATTCACATACATACTAATTGTGGTGGGTTGAATAGACATGGTCCAGAGAATGATACTTTTAGGAAGTATGGCCTTGTTGGAGCAGGTGTGTCCTTGTTGGAGGAAGTGTATCACTGTGAAAGTGAACTTTGAGAGCCTCCTCCGAGATGCATGGAAAGCAGTATTCTCCTGGCTGCCTTCATATCATGATGCAGAACTCTCAGCTCCTTCTCCAGTACCATGTTTGCCTGCATGCTGCCATCCTTCCTGCTATGATGATAATGGACTAAACCTCAGAACCTGTAAGCAGAGCCCAATTAAATGTGTTTGCCTTTGAGTTGTTTTGGTCATGGTGTCTCTCCAAAGCAATGGAAACCAAAACTAATATCCAAATAAAGGTTAAAAAAAACCCTAGACATATCTATGTATATGTTAATTTTCTTAATGGAAAAGCATCATAGGAATGGCTTTCCAATACAATCGCAGATCTACTTGACTTGGACAAGATGTGCTTCTCCGTAGAAGTGGGAACCACATGGTATGTGGGGAATGGAGAGCAAGGGAGAGTAGTGGGAGGAAAAGTTGGATCAATATTTCAGTTTTCACTCATAGGCAGAATCTAGACTTGGTGATATGTCTGCATTGTCTCCATCTACTTCTGCTTACATCTAAATGAAACATGAAGGTAGAAGGGGGACTATGTGAGGGAGACGAGGCCAAGGGAGAGCAATGGGGACAAGTTTGATCAAAGTGCAATGTTTCTGTATGAAACTGTACAGAAAGAGTATCAATCAATAAGGAAAATCATCTATTGGTACATATGCCCCCTTCATGGCATCTATTTTTTTTTAACATAGACATGAAATCCTGCTGGGTAAATGATTGCAAATGGTGCTCAAGTTTTAAAAAAGAGAGAATCACAAGGTGACAGAAAATAAGATGATTCTAAGTCAGAATGGGAGATGGAAGCTGATGCTATCCTGGCCTTTAGAGACCCTGGGATTGGATGCTGTACATTGACTGTGGATAGGGGAGTGGGGCTTGTACCTTCCTGGAATGAAGTCTGGGCCTCCAGAGGCTACTCTGGGGGAGTGTCATGGGATCAGGCCTTAGGGAAGGAGAACTGTGAAGTCACCTGGCGACACTCAACCCCAGGATGCTGCTACTTATTTATGTCGTGTGCTTGGTGTAACAAAAATAAGTAGAAATGGATGCAGGAAGACAAGCTCTGGATCTGTAGTGTAGACCAGCCTGTGTACCCCCAAAGCTCATGAAGCTGGATTCATAACCCAGAGCACAGACGGTGTAAATGGAAACCTGCCAGTGAGAGGAATCACAAGAGTCACTCTGTAAAAGTGCTCTTGTGGCCATTTGAAAGAAACATTAGTTTTTAACCAGTATCATTAGTGTGTGTGTGTTTGCGCATGCTCTCAGACACACACGTGCTAAGGCATGTGCACTCATGCATGAATGCATTTGTGCATGAGTGCATATATGTGTTTGGTTCTTTCCTTCTACTATGGGTTCAAAGGATCAAACTTAGACCACCAGGCTTGTGAGGAAAATGATTTTACCCACAGGTCATCTTGCTGGCCCAACATACAGCACTTTTAGAAACTTTGGTCACCCCTCCATGACATTCTCTAGTGTTATTTAAACATCCCTTCACACTGCTAAGTTTCACATTTATACTCAGGCCTGGGCCTCTCCTCTTCATTCCACAGGCTTCTCAGCTCCAGACGACCCTGAAAATGTCTTCATGAAGGAGTCTGATGCTCCCCAAAGCAGGTTGACGGTANATACAGCACTTTTAGAAACTTTGGTCACCCCTCCATGACATTCTCTAGTGTTATTTAAACATCCCTTCACACTGCTAAGTTTCACATTTATACTCAGGCCTGGGCCTCTCCTCTTCATTCCACAGGCTTCTCAGCTCCAGACGACCCTGAAAATGTCTTCATGAAGGAGTCTGATGCTCCCCAAAGCAGGTTGACGGTAATCTGTCCCTACATGACACATAGGGACCTCAGACTCTTGCAATTCAGTTCCTGTTTGATCCCTCCCCCGTTGAATGAGGGTGGTCTGCATGGTTGAGGATCATGGAAGCAGCATTTGAACAGACTATAGAAATTCTAGTTTGATGCCAAAGACTTAAACTATAAAATGAATAATGAATAGAATGACCAAGTAAACTAACACAGGCAGAGGCAACCTGTCTCTATCAGAGATTAATCAATCAAGAAGACACATTTATAACATAGCCAGGAAACATATGTAGCCTTTGACACAGGGATTGAGATTAAAAACATCTTTTCTGTGCTTTGAATATGAATGTTCCCTATGAGCTCATGAATGAGACACTTGGCCCTTAGCTGGTGACACTGTTTTTGGTGGAGACTAGTTGGATGAAATAGTTCACAGGGGGTACATGGCTCAGAAGGCTAGAGCTGGTGTCCAATCCTGTCCTCAATGTCTGTTACTGGCATGCCACCATGCCATGGTGTGAATGACCTTTTCCTTTTCATGTTCCTGCTGTCCCAATGTTCTGCCTAAGCGCATGAGAGAAGTGACCATGCATAGAAATCTCTAAAACCATGAGCCAACCTATAGCTTGTCTGTGACAGATAGTTTGTCACAGCAACTAGAAAGCTGATCAACATAATCCACATTCCTATAAATGACACAATATGAAGAAGAAATCGTATTGGAACTCATGGACCATTGAGCATCATGCAAGGATCCCAGCAGTACAAGTGAGAAGAAAACCAAAAAAACAGAGAAGAGAATGGGATGCTGAAGACAGAGGGATCTGTCATGTGGCTAGTAGAAGACCTTGACTCCTGGTATTTATATTTTGTGTGACCCCTTTACATTGGGTGAGAGTACTCTGTGTGGCTGCTGAGGTTGGAAGACGTTTTCAAAAAGTAGTAGTATAACAAAGAAGAAATCGTAGTAAGAGAAATTGAAACATTGTAAGGAAAATAAATGAAAGTAAACCCAACAATATATATAGAAAGATACCGCACAGCCTCAGTAGATATGGATCAGGTGCTAAAGGTGCTAAAGCCAGACCAGAGATGGAGAGCAGAGATGTTTCTTCTCATGCACACAGTCTGCATTATGGAGGCAGGAACAGGGAGAAAACACCGACTTGCTAGAGATGCAGATCTGACAGACAAAGGCTGTCAGAAAAGAGACTGGTGACCTAAGGGAGTTTGTGGAGCACAACTAAGGAGAAGCAGGGAGAGACTGGCAGAGGGGAGAGAAAAGACAGAAGGTCTCGAGATGAAATAGGCTTGAGGAAGAATGAACACCAGGTCAAGCAGTCCAGTGATGATCGATCTACAAAGGACTGTCACTCACAGAGAGGTGGGCAGTGACATGGATATCCCTGGTTATCCCTAGTTAGAGAAGTGTAGGTTATCAGTTTAAACTTTGTGCTTGAGGCTTGAGCACAGTTGTGAAGGAGCCCTCTTTCCTGAAGCTCAATGGTCTTGCTGAGGAAGAAGGCTCTATGGTACTTTCTGCCTTCTGAATATTGCTGTCTTATGTTGTCTCACTCTGGTCTACTGAGAGCATCCCTTTTTTGTTTGTTAGCATATTTATGAGCTCCTGCCATTCCCCACCTCCCTTATCTGTAGGAAACCACATTCCAAAACTTCCAGGAGATGCCTGAGGCAGTGTAGTACTAAACTCACAAGAGCAGTACTCTGATACTGAAACATTGGAGCTGATAATCAAAGGGGTAGCTATGTGACTAGCAGTGGGTAACGTATCTAAGGAAGATACTTTGGACAAAGAGATGTTGCATGTTCTTGGAGGGATGGCCTGGTCAGAGGAGGATGATAGGAGATTTCAAAATGACGCTTCATTGAAAGCTTATGGACTGTTTATTTGCAGAATTTTCCTTTGGTATTTTGGGCCACATTTGACTGTGAGTGAGTGAAATCACAGACAAATCAGGACCATCACACTTAAATTTTCTTCTGTGAGTTTTCTGATGGGGAGGGAGAAAGAGGCCAGAGCCAGAGCCCAGTATAACATCTAGAGCTGGCAACATAATGTCCACTTTATCTTTCATTCTCCTACAGTACTGGGTTTTCCCTCTGTTCAGGTACCTAAGAAGCAGTTTTAACCTTCACCGATGAAAGCTGCACAGAACGAACCACAGAACAGGGAAAATCTAAGAAAAATGTCAAATGAATAGCATAGAATTAAATTAGTTTGTTCTTCCATCAACCATGCCTCCCATGTCTTCCCATCCCCTCAGCGGACTCTGACACCAACAGGAGACAGTCATTTCTCTGCAGGCTTGAGCATGCTCTCTGTGGCCCCAGAAGGGTCCTGTCCCCCTACCCCAGACACCACCTTTGCTCAGGATTTCATTTCCGTAACTCAGATGATATGTCTGTGCAGTTTTACAGGTAACAATTTCCCCAAGGCTTCCAAACCCCCTGTCTCACAAGTGCATTTATTCCTTGAAGACTTTTGGCTGCCCTATAAGCCTTGGGCAGAGAATGAACAGTTCATTCTGGTTATCAAAGCTTTGTCTAAATAAACTGGGACCTCACTAGATCCCACTTGGCTATGGAGCTAGGTATATGGACAGTCCATCTTGGAGGCATTCCAGAGTGGGGATGGTTATTGAAACATACAGAAAACAGACCTCCTTATTAGGAAGCTTCACGTAGGACGAGCCCCCCCCCCCCCAGCCCCAGCTTTGTAAAAAGCATGACAAAGCAGCTCTGGAGTACTGGAGCCAAAGAGAAGTCTCTGTCCTCAACCAAAGATCCAGCCTGGTTTTTATAGGCTAGACATAAATCTGAGAACGTGTTTATAAAATAGACCGGCTCTATCTGGAAGGCTTAAGAAACAACTTTTATAGGTTAATTCTTAAGAAATCAATTTGAAGCTATTTAGAGACCTTGCTTTCATGGAGAATGGGATTCTTCTCACCCTGTCCAGCTGGGACATGTGGTTCATTCAACAAGACAGCACCCTTACATGTATGTTCTTCATATTCATTGGGGGGGGGATGGATTCTGAGTCCATTATGAAAGGGATGGAAGCTACCTTAAATATAAGCATCTTGTGACATCATTTTGAGTTTGCGCTCTGACAAGTGATTCTAGCCTCCTGTGGGAACACTTGAGGTGTTGGTGGACCTAACTCAAAGAAGCGTTGTCTGGGAAAGACTGAAGCAGATTCTGCCAAGCCTGTCAGTCTTACAGGAGACAAGGATGGTGCCCTGATCAGTGCCCTTTCTCTCTTCAGCAAATGCTACCATGTACAAGTGCCATGTTTGATCCCTCGAGATATACATATCATATGGGTCAATACATTTATCCCTATAGAGGACGTCTTATAAGGGAAGGAAAAAAGGCATTGCAGGAGTTGTCATATAGGACACAAGGAGAGATTATGGTGAGAGAAATAATGAAATGCTTTCTGCCAGAGTCTAGACATTTAGAAAGAAATTAGTGTATTTAGGAGGAGGTAAGTGCAACAAGAGGGAAGAAACGATATGGCAGTTATCATGACACTCTTTGTATTTAAAAGTAGTTTTGGTGACATTTAAAAATTTTGTGAGTGGGACTAAAGAGTCACCTTATTGTAATGGGAACTCTCCTGGCATGAAAAGACAAACTAAGCCAGAAAAAAACCAATCAGTATCACTGGAGAGATGGATTGAGGCAAAATTCTTGGGTCTTAAAGGTTGCTTGGAATGAACATTGTTTGATAGCCAATGCCTGACATAAGTGCTGGACATTAAACAACAGGTCACCTTTCTGAAATAAGGTGGCTAGTCAGGGCAATAATAACAAAGAAACAGGGCAGGGGAGTAACAGGAAATGGATATATATATATATATATATATATATATATATATATATATATATGTGTGTATGTATATATGAATAGTGATTAATGTGCTAAGTATTTCTAAGAGAAAGAAGAATTGGTGAGAATCCCTGGTCATGTGGAGACTGATGTGGGAGTTTTGATGGATAGTTTGAATGTAGAGAATAAAGATAATGAAGGTAATTTTGAGTAAAATAGATCTGTAGGATTAATTAGACCTAGAGATGAAATCCATAATAGCAACAGAAGCCACTGATTT
The DNA here is from genome assembly GCA_902729485.2 of Mus minutoides. Lineage (NCBI taxonomy): Eukaryota > Metazoa > Chordata > Mammalia > Rodentia > Muridae > Mus > Mus minutoides. The sequence goes on along the minus strand of CACVCL010027691.1, from coordinate 85,917 downwards.
TCTTTTGAGGGTTTGCAACAATGATGATTTGAATGAGAATGGCTTCCATAGCCTCCATATATTTGAACACCTGGTCCCCAGTTAGTGGAACTGTTTGAAAAGGATTAGGAGGTGTGGCCTTGTTGAAGGTGTGTCACTGGTGATGAGCTTTGAGGTTTCAAAAGCCCATACTAGACCCAGTCTCTCTTCCTCTCTTCCTGATGTATATGGATCAGGATGTAAAGCTCTTAGCTACTCCTTCAGCACCATGCCTTTTTTCTTCCTCCTATGATGCTCATGAACTAACACCCTAAAACTCTAAGCAAGCTGCTAGTTAAATGCTTCTTTAATAACAATTACCTTGGTCATAGTGTCACTTCACAGCAATAGAATAGTAACTGAGACGGAAACCCTGGGGGGAGAAGAAGTTCCTAAACATTTTGCTGCTTTGAGCATTTTCTAGAACCCCATATCTTCCAGGTAGCTCTTAATCTTCTGCCTCCATCAAGAATATGGCATCTAGAAATAAATCTTTGTGGAATCTATCCCAGAGACGGAGACTTTTGGAGACTGATGGATTGAAAAGGGATCCAGTGGGTAGTCTCACAGCTTTGAGCCACTATAGCTTCCAGGGGCTCCCAGTCTGGCAGCAGTGACATCAGACATTTTTAAACACCTATGGGTAGGGCAGAGAGACCATTGAGTTATCTCAGATATTCATGCCAGGGCCAAGGAGAATAAATAGAAGTGTTGTCTTCCTTTTTTTTCACACATTTGATAAGTAGACTAGGTCTACCTGGAATGCTTAAAAATTCTCAACATGATTTTCAGTTTTGTAGAATTAAAACTACCCCATCCCATCCCTTACCTAATTGTTTTTGTCTAAATTTTCCAAAAAGCTGGGTCCTGGTGGGAAACTTAATACACGTGTTTATAATGCCTTTGGACTCTACGCCCTCTCAAATCTGTCTTTGGAGCACACGTTGTTGCTTGGGAAGCCTTTTAAGGTTCAGGACTTTGAGAACCAGATAGTTATTTTGCTAGATATGTCAAAAAACACATAGCAAAAAAAAATTTCAAGAAATTCAAGCTTAAGAGTCTAGTTAGTCATTGAATGTAGCAAACTCTGGGTCCTTGGTGGGTGTTTCCAGCAGTGGCTGTGCAGGCTGGCAGCATAAGTGCCGAGTGTGGCTTGCTGAGGGATAAAGATAGATCCCTGTCTACAGAACTAACACCCTAGTGCTCCAGGTGTCCAGAGACAGAATGTCTAGGAGCTTCATACCCATGCTCACACCCATGTTCACACTTCCTGGTAAAGCCCTGGTGCTTTTTAGAACTTCTGATGATCAGGTCATTGGCACCATACAGAACCTGCTGGATCAACCCAGCTAGTTCAACCTATTTGTCATATAGGTAGGCATCGGAGTTCAAAAATCGTCAAATGTCTTCCTCATATGTTTGTCTTCAAGTTGCTGCTACATCTTATTATTTTTAAAGTATTTTAAATAATTCTTTGACAATTCCATGCAATGTCCTTTGATCATGCTATTTCTTCTCAGCTCTGTCCAGATTCACCAGTTCTCGGCTTGTCCCTCCATGTCCCTTTCCCTTGACTCCCAGAAGCCAATAAGTGTCTGCCACTCCCCAGTGGGGATGGGCATTCGTGAATTCTATGTCCTTCATGCTAAAATGTTTGACTGGCTTGATCTTGTGCAGGTCTTGTGCAGGTAACCACAGCTGCTATGAGTTCATGAGTACAGCACAGCCTTGAATCCTGTTATCCTCTGAAGGTACTATTTCAGTTCAGTTTTCCTCAATCTCTGGCTCTTACTGTCCTCCTTTTCTTGAAAGTTCTCTCTCTCTCTCTCTCTCTCTCTCTCTCTGTATGTGCATGCCTGACATAGATTTTCCCTGTGGGTGAGCACTCCAATGACATTCTCTGTACTTTGACCAGTTGTGAGTTTCTGCATTACCCAACATCCACTGCACAAAGAGACTTCTCTGATGTGATCTGGGAGGTATACATTTAGAAGTTTGAGACTGTGACCATGTGGCAGAATAATCATATTAGGTTCACCGTTGAGATATGTGAGTTTCCCGGCCAAGGGTTCTTGCATATATATATATATATATATGTACATGTTTGATCCTGTGGATTGGAATTACATCCGATCATACACAACTTTATAGCAAAAAGAGGAATCAATGGTGGGAGCCAGAGTCATAATACTGGGACCAGGGACCAGACATGTGCAGTGTGGTAGTGCTAGGCTCTGGTGAGTGCCAAGCAAAGGATAACATTTTCCCCACTTGAAGTGTCCCCTTTGAGGGCCTCTACTTTATGGATCAGCTGTCTCTTTTGTCTATAGGGAGGAAAGATTTTTCTCAAGAAATGAATTCTTAAGGTTTGACCCCAAAAGTGCTGTTCTCATGGAAGGGTGGGACCCTCTGAAGTGAAGGACTCTTCTTAGAACAGAATTCAATGCAGATCCTGGGGCTAAGCTGGTGGCTGTTGGAGCAGATGCCATTTCTGCTCTTGGGACGCACATTTTCCTTTCCAAAGCACTAATTGCTGTTCCATGAGTCAATGAACGATCATTCTAAGTATGTTGGATTGGCTCCCTCACTGCAGGGGGAACTCTATTGACCTTGGATGCAAACTTTGGCCCAGAACAGCTACACTTGGTTATTTAGTTTTGTTGTTAAAAAAAAGAAAAAAGAAAAAAAGGAAAAAAGAAAAAAAAAACGTGGGAAAGAGATACATATCAGCAAAGGTCTTGATCTTAGCGCTGCAGGGAAAACAGTGGTGAAATTTATGAAGGGATTTTTATCAGGCGAAGGTCAGTGGAACATATTCACACACATGCCATTTAAAATTGGATATGTTTGTTTTACAAGTGATTATAAACCAGTTACTATATGTTCGTTATGGAAAATCTGAAAAATGGCAAAATTATAAAGGATAAAAATAAATCATTTTTAAACTCCACTTTTTTAGGGAAATTTTAAAAATATTATAATTCGAGAGTTTACAGTTTCTTTCAGTGTAGGTAGATGCATTTTAAAAGATTAAAACGTACATTTTTCATAGGTTGTAAATAGATTTGTTATTTGTAAACATTGAAAGAGAAAGGTTGTTTTTTGTTTTTCTAAGGCCGATGCTGTGCGTCTTGGTCTATTTTGGTTACGGTTATGAAATACATAAGACAGGCTAAGTTATTTTCTTAAAAAGATATTTCTATAGCTTGCAGTTCTCAAGATGAAAGAGAATCCTGGGCCTGAGGCCTGACCTGAGGTGTGGTTGATATTCCAGTGAGACTTCATTGGAGAAAACAAATCCTACATTTGCCAATAGGCATTAAGGGCAGAAAGCTTCTTGGTTAGGGGTGGGGGTGTATCTCTGCTCTCTGTCAGCACTGGGTCACAATCTGTCTGTGCATGGCACCTCCATCTTATTGGTAAGTGCCTGGTATGAGATCCCAAGTATCTGTGGAAACAAAAGCAGCTGAAGTTGCTGGGTCTGTGCTCTGCCGCTTCTCCTACCTACTTTAGTCCTTCTGCCTGTCTATCACCCTTCTAATGTAACCCTGTATCTCTTTACCTTACGCTTCTGTTCACAGGCAGCTTCTTATATTTCTGGCCTGCTGTGATTCCCCTACACTTTGTCACTCTCTCTGGTGACCACATAGCACCGTGTAACACTTTCCCAGTTCAAACTATTTAGGGAGAGAATCTGATTTATTCCATCCATAAATCTTACTTTTATTTGAGCACATCTTTGCACAAGGGCTTTACAGTATAATGCTAGCCAGTTGGCTCACTTCCTTCCCTACCCAATTTGGGTGGGATCAGGATGAGGAGATTCAGGTAGCATTTAGAGGATAATGTGGAGACCATTAAACATCATCCCAGATTCTGCAGCTTCAAAAGAGACCTATCAATAGCTTCATGAATTTTGGGGTCATTTAAATAAGAAACTACCTGAAAGAGAGCACACACACATACATGTGTGAGTATATGCCTTACAAACTGATCCCATTTTTCACTGAGTATTGTAGTCTGAGTGTCTAGTTTACCTGTTTTTTAAAAAAATCTGATTGGTACTGGTGTACAACAGTCTGTTTTATGGTCTTGCCAATGTTTTGTCTCGGAAAGCAGGTATTATTGGGAACCTTTTGGTGTCTGCAGTGGGAAGAATCTATATCCATTAAGAGTCATATAATGGCAGTATTTTCCAATGATAGAGGTGGAATGAACATTTGTCAGCCATTCAAAATATTGCAGGGCCTATTATAGGATTATTTAGTCTTATGATAAAGGACATGTTTTATTCTTTTTAAAAATAATCTATGTCCTTAGACCATATGTAAGTTTTTTTGTTTATTCATTTAGTTTTGAAATGAGGTCACATTCTCAGCCCTGACTGACCTGGAACTCACTATGTGTTCAGGCTGGATTCAAACTCATGGCCTTCCTCCTACTTCAGCCTCCAGGGCTCTGGGATTATAGGCTTGCACTGTCACTTGGCTGAATTTTATTTGCTGTAGAGTATGAAGTAAAAATTTGCCCTTCATTTTTAAAAAAATATATAACCTGTTGTTCAAGAACCATTTATCGGTTAATCCATTTTGCCCTTACTGCTTGAAGCGGGGGATCTCTTTTCTCCATTCTCAGAAGCAGCTGACTGTGCATCAACACTGATTCTGAAACCATAGCAACATGGCATTTTTGTGTCATATCAAGATATCAGAAGTGTTACAATTAAAGAAATGAGATACTAAGTTATCACATACTTGGCTATTTATGGGATTTTCCTTTTCTCTCAGCCTATCTTTTAGAGCGTATTATTTCAGTAACTGTGAGTTAAAATTTATGTTGTTAACTGGTACTTTTTATGAAAATATTTTGCTTTAATCTTGACCACTCTCTGTGATTTTCAAAATAACCCTGTCTCCCTCACATTATCATCTTCAAAGGATTCCATTAAATTCACCATATTATTTTACTATTTTATTTCATTTTGAGATAGAGTTTTATATGGATGGCCCCAACTCAGAGCTGTAGATGGTGTTCATTTTTGATCCTTGCTACTGCCTCCTGAGTGGTGGGATTATAGGCAGGTGCTGCCGAGCTTTTTATGTGATGATGGGATTTCATTCAGGAGTTTACATAATAAGCAAGTCCAACCTGCTTTCTAAGTAGCTATAAATTTGGAAGAATGTATGTAATTGTAATATCAAGTAATGTTTTGCTTTATTTTGAGACAGGGTTTCACTATGAAGCCCTGGCTGGCCTGGGACTCAGTATGTAGACCAGGCTGGCTATGAACTCATAGAGATCCTCCAGTCTCTGCTTTCCCAGTGCTAGGATTAAAGGTGTGTGCCACCCCACCCTTTGTAATATCAAGTATTTTTATGTTTAGGGTAACTACTGATTCTTCATATTACTTTAAAATGGGTATATAAAGCAATAGAATTCATTATAGTATTTTCTTTTTTTAACATTTATTTTTGTGGTGTGTGTGTGTGCATGTGTGTGCGCGCGCACACACATGCACACACACACACACATGCTTGTGCAGACATCAGAGTTCAGAGGTCAGAGGTCCGAGGACAACCATCAGGAGCTGGTTCTCTTCTTCCAGCATGTGAGTTCTGTGGACTGAACTCGGGTTGTCAGGCTTTGCAGGAATCCCCTTTACCTGTTGCACCATCTCACTGACCCCACGGTAGCATTCCTGTACATATATATTCTTGTTGATCCTCTGCTGCACATATATATGAATCAAAAGCTAGTCTCCATATGAGACATTCAGTATTTGTCTTTCTGAGTCTAGATTATTTACTTAATGTAATAATTCTCATGTTGACCTTAGGGCTGGGGATATAGCTCAGTGTTCCTCATATTGCTTGCTTGATCATGATTTTGGGGGGGGGGCACTGGATTTCTTTAATTATTTGCATGTATTTAACTGGAATATTGAGTGTATTAATGCTGCCTGGCTAATGGGAGTGCTTCTGGCCTTTGGCCATTTACTGAGATATTGTATGTTGTCATAATTTTAAGGAAAGATACTTGTTCCCTTAAAAGTTTTAATCAGGGTTGAATTTTGAAAAACTGTTTAATATAGTTTGCACCTGTCGAAGACACCCTGTTTTCCTGTTTTGAATTTTATGGATAGATTATGAAGAATGTGTAACTGCGCTTTAATTTCTCCTTCTCTACTTAGCCTTTGTGCCTTATATTTGTCACTGATTAACATTAATTGGTGCAATTTTTTTCTCAGTTTTTTCCCTCTTCTCTTTTTCCCTTTTAGATAATCTCAGTTTATGACATATTATTTTACTTCCTTATTATGTTTCTTTACTTCCACGTATCCTTGTGTTCCCCTCCCATCCTCTTCTCTTCCATCTACAATGAAAACTACTTTAGCAGTTTTAGAGTTCGTTTAACTTTTTGCAGCCCTGGGGACCGAACCCAGGGATTCCCATGTACTGGGCAACCCATACAGTACATTCTGATGCAGCACTGGATGCAGCCTTTCTTCAGCATGCTGGCCATGACTGTGTTCTGTTAGAGTGTGTCACCGTGTACTGCAGCCTGTCTCCTGAAGGTCTCCTTATGTGCTTGCTGTAGAACTACCCTGTGTGTGTGTGTGACAAACTGAGTCACGCTGCTGCTGTGGCTCTGCCTGCTGTGCAAGCATTTGTGTGACCATGCATTGAGTTTCTCCAGCTCTTTGTATTTTGTGTCATGGCTATGCCAACTTCACCCCACACACTTTTAGATTTTTCACTTTTTTCTTTTAATATTTTGGGAAGCAATAATCTGTAAAAAAATACCAACTTATTGACAATTGGACATTTTTCATCCATAAAACCATTTATATTTGATGCTATACAGGTGTTAAAACTCACACACACATACATGATGGAAACATAAATACATATACATACATACACACTCATATATATAGATGCATGCATATATACATATGCACGTGCACACATGTACATATTCACACACATGACTGCATATATATGTATATGCATAGATTCACTCACATGTGCACACACATGCATACATACATACATACATATAACATATACCATGCGCACATATACATGCATGTACACATAAATATATGCATGCAAACAAAAATACTTATACATACACATATACTCACTCATTCACACATATATACATGCATACACACATACACATATATAAGCACACATGCATAATAAATGCATACACACATGCATGCATACACATACATGTATACACACATACATCTTTTTTCTATCACCTATGACTCTTTGTTTTCACCTCATTTCTTTCTTTTTTTTTTTTTTTTTACTGGATATCTCCTTTATTTACATTTCATGTGTTATCCCCTTTCCAGGTCTCTGCTCTGGAACCTCCCATCCCATCCCTCCTCCCTTCTATGAGGGTACTCCCCCACCCAGCCACTTCCTCCTTCCCTCCCTGGCATTCCCCTACACTGGGGCATCAAACCCCCTCAGGCCCAAGGGCTGCTCCTCCCACTGAGTGCTCTTTTTGTGACTAGGTTACCTCACTCAGGATAATATTTTCAAGTTCCATCCATTTGCCTGCCAAGTTCATGAAGTCATTATTTTTAATAAATGAGTAGTATTCCATTGGGTAAATGTACCACATTTTCTGTATCCATTCCTCTATCGAGGGACATCTGGGTGGTTTCCAGCTTCTGGCTATTATAAATATGGCTGTTATGAACAGAGTGGGGCATGTGTTCTTATTACATGTTTGAGCATCTTCTGCGTATATGCTCAGGAGTGGTATAGCAGGGTCCTCAGGTTGTACTTTGTCCAATTTTCTGAGGAACCGCCAGACTGATTTCCAGAGTGGTTGTACCAGCTTGCAATCCCACCAACAATGGAGGAATGTTCCTCTTTCTCCACATCCTCTCCAGCATCTGCTGTCACCTGAGTTTTTGACCTTAGCCTTCTGACTGATGTGAGGTGGAATCTCAGGGTTGTTTTAATTTGCATTTCCCTGATGGCTAAGGATGTTGAACATTTCTTTAGGTGCTTCTTGGGCATTCAAGTTTCCTCAGATGAGAACCCTTTGTTTAGCTCTGTACCCCATTTTTAATAGGGTTATTTGGTTCTCTGGATTATAACTTCTTGAGTTCTTTGTATATATTAAATATTAGTCCTCTATCAGATGTAGGATTTGTAAAGATCTTTTCCCAATCTGTTGGTTGCTGTTTTGTTCAATTGACAGTGCCCTTTGCTCTACAGAAGCTTTACAATTTTATTAGGTCCCATTTGTCGATTCTTGGTCTTAGAGCATAAGCCATTGGTGTTATGTTCAGGAAATTTCCCCCTGTGCCTATACATTTGAGGCTTTTTCCCACTTTCTCTTCTATTAGATTCAGTGTATCTGGTTTTTTGTGGAGTTCCTTGATCCACTTAGTCTTGAGATAACAATGGATCGATTTGCATTTTTCTACATGCTAACCACTAGTTGAACCAGCACCATTTGTTGAAAATGCTATATTTCCCCCCACTGGATAGTTTTAGCCCCTTTGCCAAAGATCAAGTAACCATAGGTGTGTCGATTCATTTATGGGTCTTCAATTTTATTCCATTGATCTACCTGCCTTTCACTGTACCAATATCATGCAGTTTTTACCACTATTGCTCTATAGTATAGCCTGAGGTCAGGGATGGTGATACCCCCAGAAGTTCTTTTATTGTTGAGAATAGTTTTCACAATCTCGGTTGTTTTTTTTTTTTTTCAAATTCCAAATTATTTGAGAATTGCTCTAACTCTATGAAGAATTGAGTTGTAGTTTTTATGGGAATTGCACTGAATCTGTAGATTGCTTTCGACAAGATGGCCATTTTTACTATATTAATCCTGCCAATCCATGAGCATGGTAGATATTTCCATCTTCTGAGGTTTTTTTTGATTTTTTTTCTTCAGAGGCTTGAAGTTCTTGTCCTACAGACCTTTCACTTGTTTGGTTAGAGTCACACCAAGATATTTTATATTGTTTGTGACTATTGTGAACTGTATTATTTCCCTAATTTCTTTCTCATCCTGTTTATCCTTTGAGTATAGGAAGGCTACTTATTTGTTTGAGTTAATTTTGCATCTAGCAACTTTGTTAAAGTTGTTTATCAGCTGTAGTTTTGTAATGGAATTTTTGGGGTCACTTAAGTATACTAGCATGTCATCTACAAATAGTGATATTTCAACTTATGCCTTTCCAATTTGTATCCCTTTGACCTCCTTTTGTTGTCTATTTGCTCTAGGTAGAACTTCAAGTACTACATTTAATAGATAGGGAGAGATTGTGCAGCCTTGTCCCTGATTTTAATGAGATTTCTTCAAGGATCTCTCCATTTAATTTGATTTTGGATATTGGTTTGCTGTATATTGCTTTTACTATGTTTAAGTATGGACCTTGATTTCCTGATCTTCCCAATACTTTTAACATGAAGGGATGCTGAATTTTGTCAAATGCTTTCTCAGCATCTAATGAAATGATCATTTTTTTTCTTTGAATTTGTTTATGTAGTGGATTACATTGATGGATTTCCATATATTGAACCATCCTTGCATCCCTAGGATGAAGCCCACTTGATCATGGTGAATGATCATTTTGGTGTGTTCTTGGATTCAGTTTGCAAGAATTTTACTGAGTATTTTTGCATCAATATTCATAAGGGAAATTGATCTGAAGTTCTCTTTCTTGGGCCTTTGTGTAGTTTTGGTATCAGCATAACTGAGGCTTCATAGAACAAACTGGGTAGTGTTCCTTCTGTTTCTATTTTGTGGAATAGTTTGAAGAGTATTGGTATTAGGTCTTCACTGAAGGTCTGACAGAATTCTGCACTAGACCCATCTTTTCCTGGGATTGGGGGGGGGGCGGTTGGGAGACTTTTAATGACTGCTTCAATTTCTTTAGGGGTTGTGGGACTGTTTGGACAGATTATCTGCTCCTGTTTTAACTTTGGTACCTGGTGTCTAGAAAATTGTCCATTTCATCCAGATTTTCTAGTTTTGTTGTGTATAGGCTTTTGAATTTCCTCCATTTCTGTTGTTATCTCTCCCTTTTCATTTCTGATTTTGTTAATTTGGATACCGTCTCTGTGCCCTCTGGTTAGTCTGGCTGAGGGTTTATCTATCTTGTTGATTTTCTCAAAGAACTAGCTCCTGGTTTTGTTGGTTCTTTGTGTAGTTTTGTTTGTTTGTTTGTTTGTTTCCACTTGGTTGATTTTAAACCCTGAGTTTGATTATTTCCTGCTGCCTTCTCCTCTTGGGTGTATTTGTTTATTTTTGTTCTAGAGCTTTCAGGTGTGCTGTTAAGCTACTAGTGTATGCTCTCTCCAGTTTCTTTACGAAGGCACTCAGAGCTATAAGTTTTCCGCTTAGCACTGCTTTCGTTGTATCTCATAAGTTTGGATATATTGTGCCTTCATTTTCATTAAAATTTAAAAAGTCTTTAATTTCTTATTTCTTCCTTGACCAAGTTATCATTGAGTAGGGTGGACTTTCTGTTGTTTTTGTTGTTATTGAAGACCAGCATTAGTCTGGGGTGATATGATAGGATGCATGAGATTATTTCAGTCTTCTTCTATGTGTTGAGGCCTGTTTTGTGACTGATTATATGGTCAATTTTGGAGTAGGTACCATGAGGTGCTGAGAAGAAGGTATATTCTTTCGTTTCAGAAGGAAATGTTCTATGGATATCTGTTAAATCCATTTGGTCCATAACTTCTGTTAGTTTCAGTGTGTCTCTGTTGTTTATGTTTCCATGATCTGTCCATTGATGAGAGTGGGATGTTGACGTCTCCCATTATTATTGTGTGTGAGGTACAATGTGTGATTTGAGCTTTAGTAAAGTTTCCTTTATGAATGTGTGTGCTCTTGCATTTGGAGCATAGATGTTCAGAATTGAGAGTTCTTCCTGGTAGATTTTTTTCTTTGATGAATATAAAGTGTCCTTCCTCATCTTTTTCTGATAACTTTTGGTTGAAAGTCAATTTTATCTGATATTAAAATGGCTACTCCAGCTTGGTTTTTGGGACCCTTTGCTTGTAAAATTGTTTTCTAGCCCTTTACTCTGAGGTAGCATCTGTCTCTGACACTGAGGTGAGTTTCCTGTATGCAACAAAATGCTGGCTCCTGTTTACCTATCCAGTCTCTTAGTCTGTCTTTTTATTGGGTACGGAGTCCATTGATGTTAAGAGTTATTAAGGAATAGTGATTGTTACTTCCTGTTATTTTTGTTGTTAGAGGTGGAGTTATGTTTGGGTTTGTTGAAAGATTACTTTCTTGCCTTTTTCTAGGGTGTAGTTTCCTTTCTTGTACTGGAGTTTTCCATCTATTTGTCAGCACTCCTGGGAGACCAGCTCTCTCCCACTGGTATTTGAGTATGGAGAGGTATAGCACAGGATCAGCACTGGGGGCAGACAGAAACCAGAAGCTGTTTTCACCTCTTATGGTGAAATTTGGAGTTTTTGAGTCATTTATAGATTAGTACTGTATTAAGAAGTTTTTGAGACATTTATAGATGAATACTGTATTGTGATTTTTACTTCTTTTTTTTTTGTCTCAAGCATCATAAAGAGAGTTAGACATTGCTAGTGACTCAGAATTCCTTTGTTATAAAGTCCAGAGGTATTACATGTAGTTAGAGAACATGAGAATGATCTGCATTGCTTCTATGCCTCAGAAACATAGTTTCATTGATGGGAGGATAGGAGATCTTACACTAATATTCCATAGCACTCGAAGAGTTATGTAGCTGGGCATATGGCTTCACACTTGAAATTTTAGCACTCCGGAGATTGAGGTAGGAGGATTGCATGTTTAATGGCACTCTGTGCACTCTCTCAAATAATTACAGCCTAACAAACTCTATGGAAATACCACACACTTACTGTCTTTGAGGTTTGCACCATATATTAAGTCAAACAGAAGAATGTCCTGCAAGCCCCCATCAACCATTCACTCTGCATCCCTATGTCAGCATGTGCACTCGATCTATGCAAAGCACCAGAGCCTGTATCTGTTGCTATAGTGACTTCTGTGGATTGATTGGTTTCTTCACATATCCCATCCACTTCTTTTTATCTCAATCTCATTAGAAGAGTTGGAGAAGACCAGCTCTATGTTTCTTTGCTATATTGTATAAGGTGTGGGGAGGAATATGTCCTGAGCAGAACACAGCTTTATCATACTGCCTGGTTTGCCCCTGTCTTCAGTGTCCTTCTGTTCCTCCAGTAGCTTCAGGTTTGGGGGTATCTGGGGCTTAGGATTTTTTGATTAGTGATATCCCGCAATTTTTTTCCCTCAAGCTATGTAAGTATTTGTGACTGGTACATGGGACACCTGTAGATTTTTGCACTCATGTATGTCATCGGGACATTCTATTAAGCCCCCATATTCTTATCACTGTTGAATCATCCACTGGATTTTCTAGGCATATAATCATGGATCTAAAAACATTGCTTCTTGGCAGTGATTTCATATGCATAGGTGTGTGTGTGTGAACAAATGCATATATATACAACAATATATTACATCTTATTTAATTGGTTGGATGTTTTATAACAAACTTAAATAATCAAATGTCTTTTCATGGTTTTAATAGCAAATCTGTCAGTGTTTGATTCTCAGGATATGACTCATTTATTTAGCCCAAATGTCTTTGCCTTTTTAAGAAGAACATTCTCTGTGTCTTTATCCTTTTCATTCGAAATGGCTATAGCATTTTAACAAGTGTCTCGTGACTACTAAGGTTACCACATGCCTAGTTGTGATGTAGTTTGTTAATGGACTTCCTAATATGAAAGTTTTTTTTTCTTTTTTTCATTTCTGGCGTGGATTTTGCTGATTATAATGAATGGTCCTTTAGTACACAATTTTGTTCAGTTGTCTTATGTTTTATTGAGCACTTTGGAATTTGTGTTTATAATTTATTAGTTCAACCACAGTGTTTGTGTAGTTGCTATCTTTGTGAGGTGTGGTATCAGGATTATACATATAGTAAATACTTTAAATGATCTTTCTCTCTCTCTCCCTCCCTCCCTTCCTCCCTCCCTCCCTCCCTCCCTCCCTCCCTTCCTTCCTTCCTTCCTTCCTTCCTTCCTTCCTTCCTTCCTTCCTTCCTTCCTTCCTCTCTTTCTTTCCTCTCTTTCTTTCCTTTTTACTGTTCAGAGACAGTTTACATTGTATGGAGATTATCTGTTCCTTAAAAGTTTGAAATGATAATAAAATTCTGGGCAAGCCTTTCCTCAGAAGGTGATATTTCAGCAACTTCCCAGTTTCTATATATACTCCTTGAGTCAGCTTGGGAGCCTAGTCCAGCTTTGGGCCCAGAGTCAGCTCAGATGTGAGTCTGTCAGTGATGGAAGCCACCACCCACCTGAGAAACATCCCCAAGTTCCCTTCTAGACTTACGTGTTTGCCTTGTGTTAAAGCTCTACATTTGGTGCTTATTAAATTCCTAGGGTAGAGAGTTGGCTTGTCTCCATTTGTATATCTGCTCATTAGTGCTGACTTGTGTGCTAGGATCTGATTTGGGATTCATTTTCATGCAATAAACAGCAAGAAATGAGGTTGGTTGTGAGTAGGACAGACCTTGATCCCTCTTCATTGCAACTGGCTGGGATTAACCAAAAAGAATTCAGGAATTGTAAACAGTCAAATAGACTTAAGCTGGTATTTTCTCAGTAATCCCCCTGCTGTTTATAGAGTCAGCACAGGAGTATTCTGGCTGCCGTTATTACTAGCCTTAAGTGCCTGGGTGTAGTAGTATCGTGACACTGTTATAGCAAAGCAGCACAGGCTGGATGCTTTAAAACAACGGATATTTATTGCTTAGACTTCAGGAAGTTGAAAGTAGAGATCAAAGAGCTGGACAGGTGTGGGCTGAAGGCTGTGATGCTGTGATGTGAATTGTCCTGGTGAGTTCTTTCTCTTTCTTTCTTTCTTTCTTTCTTTCTTTCTTTCTTTCTTTCTTTCTTTCATTCATTTATTTTTGTCAGCTTGATAAAACCAAGAGTCATGAGAAAAGCAGGAATCTCAACTGAGAGATTTCCCAGTTTCCCAAATCATGGCCCATGGCCCATGTCTGCTGGGGATTGTCTTGACTGTTGATTGACATGTGAGAGCCCAGCCCACTGTGGGTGGTTCCATCCCTCAGAAGGTGATCCTGTGTTGTACCAGAAAGCTGGCCAAACAGGAATGAGCAAATCATCTGGCTTGTCTTCATGGGTTTTGTTCAAGATTCCTGCTTTGAGCTCCTACTGTAACTTCCCTTGGTTATGGACTATTACCTAGACATGTAAACTGGAATTAACCCTTCCCTCCCCTAAGCCACTTTTGGTCATGGTGTTTTTCATAGCAACATGTAAGCAAACTAGAATAGAAACCCTGGTCCAAATTCCCCCCCTTTTTTGGATGGTTGCTGACCATCTTTAATATTCCTTGTCTAACAAACATATTTCTTGGTATCTTGTCCTGTCATCTGACTTCTTGTTGAACCCACACACTTTTAAATTTTTAGTGTTAATTTACTAATATTTTTGTTGGTGTGTGTTTGTGTATATATGTGTATGTGTGTACATATGTATATGTGTGTGTATGTATGTATGTATGTATGTGTTTGTACACAAGTGCACATGTATATAGCATTCTTGTGAATGTCAGAGGATAATTTCTGCGAGTTATTCGCCTCTACTGTAGGTCCTGGGGATTGTGCTTATGTAGTAAGCACTTCTACCTGATAACCCATATCACCACACCCCTACCTTTTTGAGATAAGAATATCCACCATATTGGATTAGGACTAACCCTAATGACCCAACTTTAACTCAGTCGCCTCTGAAAGGATCTATTTACACATAAGCTCCTCTCTGTGCTACACCTTTCAGAGAGAACAGAATTTACCCACAGCACTAGCAATGTTGTCCTCAGAGGACAGTCAGGTGGCCTTTGTCCTGGTTACCAGGATTGATGACACTCATTGTTCCATGCAGCAAATGTGAGTGGGGAAGCCCCCCGCTGACTTTCTTACCTAATTCATCACCCATCTGAAGTGTGAGGTAGCGCTTTGGAATTCTGTTACCAGATTGTCCCAACCTTCCCCCTATTAAGCTTCTAGAAAAATAATGCATTGAGTTGAGGACACAGGGTACCGGAGGGCCTTCAAACCAAACATGGGGGCAACTCCAAGGCTCTGCCTATTATTCTTTTTGCCTTTTACTCCTTCCCTGTGTGAGGACTAGCAGGACACACACTCTGCATCGCATCTCTAAAAGCTGCCCTGCTTTTGGTGTGCTGGTTGTGTCTGGCTATGTCAGGCCATAGCTCTAGGGCAGCCTGGTTCACATGGACTCTAAAGGCAGACTTCCTCCATGGATGATGGCCATGGGCTGAGTGCTCTTACACTGATGGACTCTGTGTCAGTTCTTCATGGATGCCTGCTGGCTCCGTTGCTCATAACTTTATCTGGAGGCTTCTAAAATAGCTATTTTGGCCAAAGTTGTACACTAAAGAATCATATTTGACGCTCACATTTCACTGTGTCCTCTTGCTAGCAAATAATGTGACATTTCAAATTTGGGATCTTCAAGTTGAGCTTACGTTTTGGGCTTTTACTAATTTTATCAAGGTCTTACTGGGATGCTGTCAGTTTCCAAAGTGCTCTGATATGACCTCATCTTACTCTCACATGAGTCGCCTCTTCTGCTCATTTTTCATGGCGATAACTCACAGAAGTTTCTGGAGGCATGGCAAGTCAGGGTGGGGGGTGACTTGGCCAGAGCCATACAGATAGCAGGGGAGCCAGGACTACAGCTCAGGTTTGCTGACTCTCTGCCCAGCTCCATCCATGAGGTCATTCTGCTCTGGGCTTCTCCTGGTCCAACCAAGTTTCATGGCACACTCAAGAAACCAGACCACAACTACCTCCTCCCCCAGAGCCTTCGCAAAGTCAATGGAAGTCAACTGACAGTCTTCCGTCATGTCGACCCATCTCTCTAGATGGCAACCTGCTGACTCCCTGGCCTGTTTTTTGCTAGTTTATTAATGCCTCTCACTGTGTGTGTGTGTGTGTGTGTGTGTGTGTGTGTGTGTGTGACACATTTAAAGAGTTGTAAAAGACAAAAGAAAAATAATGAGAGTATTTTGACAGTGAGGTATCTAGCTCTAAATAAAACCAAAAAAACCAACAACATAAAACTCAACAGTTTACTATCAAGCCTTTTCCAGAAAATGCATCCCAGCCCCTGCTAGCTACCCAAACCTCCCACATCTTCTTTTAAACTGACACACTTGCTGCTACAGTCTGAATCATCCACAAACTCAGGTAAAAAAAAAAAACCTTAATGCCTGCTGTGGTGGAATGGAGAGGGGCCATTTCAGGAAGCTTTTAAGCCATGAAGGCTCAGCTCTTAGGAGTGAAACGGTGCCTTGTACAGTGGTTCTCAACCCCTTTGGCCACCCTCTATCTCTGGAAATATTTACATTATGCTTCATAACAGTAGCAAAATTACAGTTACTAAATAGCAATGAAAATCAGGTTCTAGTTGGAGGAGGAGTCACCACACATGAGGAATTGTATCAAAGGGTCTCAGCAGTAGGGCGGTTGAGAACCCCTGTCTTTTAAGAAGTAGCTCCTTTTCCCATCTCCCTGCCATGTGAGAGGACCAGTAACAAGGCCCAGGGAGGACAGCCTCTGACACACCCAGAGAGCTTGCTGGATCCTTGTTCTTCCCAGATCCCAGAACTGTAAGCTATGAAATGCCTCCTTCTGTCAATGCAACACAAATATACGAAATATTGCTACTGAATTTTATGATTTCTGTAGTCAATTTAGTTATACAAAGTGGACCTATGGTAGCTGCTTTGGAATATCCAAAGCATCCTCTTGTCTTCACTAATATTCTCCCTGACCCCACAACTTTGAGTGATTGAGGAGTAGGTATAACATGGAATCAACCTACTTGTTACAGTGTGTTTAGAAAGAAATGGAAGTCCTAGCAACCCCGAAGGTGTTCATGTGCTCCAGATGGACAGTGAGTGCTGTATACAATGAGTCCTAGAGACACCAAAACAAGAAAAAGACCTGGGGACTTGGCGATAAGCCCACAAGGGCAGGAAGTGTGTCCTCTTGTTTCTTGCTGTCCTCAGCATTTAGTATAGGTGCTAGAAAAATATTCGTTGGCTAATGAATGTGACCTAAGGAGGATTTGGGGAAGGAACTGGGGTTTCTGCTGAGATCTGAAAAGAGGTGAACTCAACTAAGAGAAATAAGTGGAACTCTTACTCTGGGTGGGAATGGGAATTAGCTGGTGCAGCCCAGGGTACACCTCCTTAGTCTTTCCCACCTCTGGATGAACAACAGCAGGTGTTTGCTTTTATTGTGGTGGTCTTCTGATTCTGGCATGGCTGTGGAGAGATTCTAGAACTTCACACATTCCAGGCAAGCCCTCTAATGCTGAGCCACATCCCCACTTTGTTGCAGTCATGTTTCTGTCTAGCAAAACAAACAAACAAACAAATAAACAAACAAACAAACAACAGAACAAATCTAGCTGGGGTTTTTAGCTTCTCTAACTCATGCCTGCATTGATTGGCAAATTACCTGCTGCCTACATGTCAGGATAAGTCTAGTCATAGCATCAAGACCAGAGAGCTGTGAAAGTAGGTTAGAGTATTGGCGTGACTTTCAGGCTCACAGTAAGTACACAACCCGAGAGGTCACAATCTGCAGCCTATAGGCCACATCTGCATATGTGTCTCCAACTAGAGGTGAAGTGGACAGCTATGACAAGGTGGCACTTGTGCCCTGCACACAGTCTGCACCCCTGTATAGATGTACTACCAATATACATACATGCGGGGGGGAGGGAGAAGGGGAGGAAGGAGGCAGAGGGAGGGAGAGAGAGAACAAAAAGAGGAAATATTTGCTTTACTTTGGTTCATATAGAAATTTCTGTCCCAGGTTAGTTGGCTATGTTGCTTTTGACCTGTGACCCTGTGATGAGATAATGCATTACGGTTGGAGAGTGTTGGAGAGGAAGCTGTTCACTTCATGTTAGTCAGGAGGTAAAAGAGAATAGGGGTTTCATTATCTTTTTAGGGTACCCTCAGTGAACTGAAATATTTTACTAGGCACCACCTATTAAAAGATGTACCACCATTTTCAAGGAAGTAAGCTGAGGACCAAGCTTTTCACACCTGAGACTGTGGGCAGAAGTTCAGAGCTGCAATGTATCTGTATCTGTATCTGTATCTGTATCTGTATCTGTATCTGTATCTGTATCTGTATCTGTATCTGTATCTGTATCTGTATCTGTATCTGTATCTGTACCTATCAGTATCTATCTGTATCTCTCTATGTATCTGTATCTATCTGTATCCGTATCTGTATCTATCATTTTTTAAAATCTGAATCCTTGTGGCACACTTTCAGCTTTCCCAACTTTGTCAATACTTTGACAGCTAGGTAGTGTCTTAGGTCATTTCCTGGTTGTCCAGTGGATACCTTTTAAATGGAAGATTTTAGGTCATACCACACAGTTTAAAAGATGTAATGACTTACCAGAATCCACAGAGAAAGACAGACAGACAGACAGACACTTACTGCTGCCAGATATTCCTGTTGCTCACTGCTCAGAGATAGTTACTACTCAACAGAGACCTTCATTTATCCTCTTTCTTACCTTATTTTTTGTCACAAAGTATACTATAGACATATTAATAATTCTGGGGGGCCCCATGTGTCATGCAGTTAGATTTGTTTCAATTTCAATATTTCAGCATAAACTAAGGTGTTTGGTGAGATGGTGAACAGCAGGGATTTATTTTGAGTGAAATGGAGACAAAGCTAATATCCTATAGAAGTTGATTCCTTCTATCTATACTATGGGCAAGATTTACACTTTGAATCCCAACTTCCCTTCATCCTTATTCCCTGTTTCCTCTCAACATGAAGCTTCTTACTCCAATTTCTAGAATAAACAGCATTTGAGCCGATGGGAGACAGAATCTGACTCTA
Source organism: Mus minutoides (assembly GCA_902729485.2). Taxonomy (NCBI): domain Eukaryota; kingdom Metazoa; phylum Chordata; class Mammalia; order Rodentia; family Muridae; genus Mus; species Mus minutoides. Next base: position 66,872 of record CACVCL010027691.1, on the reverse strand, counting down.
CCTGGGAGCAAGGTTAATCCCACTAGCCATGAGTTGCAGCTGCCTTTGCCCATCTGCTTGGCAAGTGAAGATTTTTCCCAGGGATCTGGGCTCTAGAGATTGGTCCTATTGAGTTTTAGGGATGTGAGGACATTAGACAGCTGATATGGACTCCAAATGAGACCAGATTGTAGAAAAACAACACCATGACCACGTGAAAAACAACAACCATCCCAAACACACCAGTTTCTGAAAGGAAACCCCAGTCTCCAATCTCAGCTGTGTGTGGATGCTATCTGTTCGGGGCATAACCAATAACTGATTCCAAAAACTCCCCCATGGCTATTGCTTCAATCAAATGGCATAGTTAATATTTCCCATGGAACATCAATGGCTGGAAAAAGTGATATGGACCTAAAATACAACCCTTTTAGTGTGGTCCAACATTCTTGCGATCCCTCTACTGTTGTCTTAGCCAAGTAATGCAGTTCATTGTAGGAGATCACAAAGCATAGTGGAGTGAAGTGCTCACAGAAATATTTGGATGCACTGCTAACTTGTAATGGATCTCAGGTTGTTCATGAGCCTGTGTTCCTCTGGGCCTGCAGAAGCGGCAGCAACACTTCATCATTGCTTTTCTACACACCTGGCTATCCCTCCCCCATCTCGTCTCTTTCGCTATCATTCATTACTCTTTTGTATCAAGGTCCTCAGGTATATTACACTAACGCACACTCTGTGTATTTATTCTTTTCCTGGGATATGCATGAAGGTGCATGCACACGAGGGGGGGCACTGAGTGTTAAAGTCAAATGATAAGACTTTTACAACTGTTCTTCTCACCAAGTTGTAAAAATCCTGGATTAATAAAATTAGCCAAAGTATTATGTTCAGTCACTTCATCATATCTCCAGGTGTAAAGGCCTACTCTGTATCTAACCTCTTTTCTATTTAGATGCATGGATTTTTTTCCTATTTTTTAGCAATTTTTTCCAGTTTTAACAATAAGCAGCCATATACATGTCATCTCATAAGCTATACTATTAAAATATTTTTATTCTTGGTGTTGCAGGGTTGGAATGGATATGAGTGCAGGCAAAACTTCACGAATTGTATTAACTCAGCTTATTATTTTAGGAGAAGTATAATATAAGCCAGAAATCAAGTTTTCCCATTCATATGTCAACCTTTCTCACAGATTGACAATTTTCCATTAAGAGATGATGGGTGCTCCTTTGTCCATTAATTCATCAGTCTATCATTTATTCATACATCATTTATTCATCCGTCATCCAAGCTTTATTTGAACATCTTCATTTTCAAAAATTATAGCAGATACTAAGAGTCCATAGTGATGGGCATAATGTGGTTGAAAGTAATGTTGATTGGTCATAATTGTCAATGTAACACAGCCAAAGTCACCTGAGTAAAGAGCCTCAATGAGGCCGTATCTAGATCAGATTGCCCTATGGACCAAATTGTCTTGTTTGTTAATTGATATGGAAGACCCAGCCCATTGCAGGGGGCAGAAGACCCAGCCCATTGCAGGTGGCACCATTCCCTAGGCTCCGTTCTGAATTGTGTAAGAGTGAAGAAACCTAGCAAGCAAGTAGGCAGTATATGTACATTCATTTCTTTCTGATCTTGGCTGTGGATGTAATGTGATATGATCAGCTGTCTTAGCTTCCAGTTCAGTGACTTGCCCCAAATGAAGAGTGATTCACTGTGACCTGGAACAGAAGATTCTTTAAAGTCCTCCCTCCACTACATTAACTTTTATCACAGTATTCGTCATAGCCACAAAGGTGACTGTAGAGCAAGCATCAAGCCATACATAGGACTAGATGCTAGTGACCGACACTTTCTAAAGGTTGAATGAGACACCAGAACTAGGGTCCTTGTTCAGCCTGTTCTGGCTCTTGCCCACCTTAGGACTGTGAGGATGTTGACTCACTATCCTAGTCCTCACTTTCCTCATTGGTAGATAGACAGAATTAATTTGGATTATAACTAAAACATCATGGATCTACACAACTCACCCTATAATCATCTTCCTTTGCTCTACACAGTTTAAAGACAGCCAGACATCAACCCAATCATCATCATTTCTTATAGCTTTCCTCAGTAGGATGCCCATGGTCAATCAGCACTGTTCAGGACAATCCATTTTTCTTTTTGTAAACAGGCACATCACTTGTAAATGTGTCAAAAATGGACCATAAAAAATTAAAGGTCCATATGACACACACACAAAAGGAAAACAATTGTCCTATTAATGGACAGGCTAAGTAAGGAATATTCTAGAAATTCTAGAATATTCTAGAATTTTCCTGTGTGAAAAGATGCTCTCTGCCTCAAACTATACCTGACATCTAAGGAATGAGGTCCAGCCAGAGCTATTGCTGAGTTTGAGTAGCAAGTGTTCCCTCCCTCACCGTGTGGGCCCTGTCACTGCCTGTTAGACACAGTGCATCAAGCTACACCAGAGGAGAGCATGTTTGGAGCCAGCTCTGTCCAGGAAAAAAAAAAAAAAGAAAAAGAAGAAGAAAGCACAGCCGGCAAGCAGACCCTGCTATTCAGGGAAACATCTTTGCTCCTGCAAAGACTGTTAACAAACTCATGGCCTCTGTTTCTATATGGCTTTTGGCACATCGTTTTAATCAAAAGAAGAAAAGAAAACACCAAAAAGGCTTCAAACCCTAAACATAATGAGCTGGCAACGAAAGGCAAAGTTAAGTCATTCCTGTACTATGCCAGGCTTGGAACAACATCTGCTCCTGTGGGGTAGTCAGCAGAGGCTGAGATATGAGAAAGAAACCTTAGATTTTAAAGCAAAAAGATTTACTGACCAGAGACTTCAAATGCCCATCAGACAACTTGGAGCCATTGCTGGGACCATGTGGGTTCATGACCCGAAGCTGCTTGTGTCTAGACACAGGGATCTCTGACATCCATGGATCTGTGTACAGAAATATTTTCTCATCTTAGAAAATTCCGAATACTCTGGTAGAGGCAAATTCAAAAAGACTCTCTTCACTTCTTATAAGAGGGGTTCTCACCAGCTTCATAAGTCAATTCAGAAATGACTGCCCTGAGTGTGAAAATGGGACATGACTTCCAGAGTACTTCCTTTCTCTTATTTTAGTCCACCTGAGAGAATTCTCATCATGAGTACACATTTTATACTGTAAGACTAGTCATGAAATCTAATCTCCAGGCAATTTGTAAGCATATTCTGGGCACTCTCCCAGCCCCTTCTCCTTACTAACAGTGTACACAGCATATAACCCTCCAGGATGGCAGCATCTGGGCCAGTTTCACCTGTATGGGTATTTTTTCTGAATGTAAATCTGAGTAGTTCTTGAGAGTTTGCTGCCCACAGAGGCCATTGATCCTCTGGAACAGGAGTTACAAATGATTTTAAGTCAACATGCAGATGCTGGGAGATGGTGTTGAGTCAAACCCAGCCTCTCGGGGAGCAACCAGACCTTACTCAGGTCTGTGTTTTGATTATTCTTCTAGATAGCTTTAACTGTTAACCTGACATGACCTAGATTCACATGAGAAGGAATATTAGTTGAGGTATTACCTTGGCCCATGGGCATGTCTATGGAGGATTATCTTGATTATGGATTGAGGCAGGGGGTGGGGCAGTCCACTATGGGCAGCATCATTCCCTAGGCAGGTGGTTATTCTGGGCTGTAGAAGAAAGGTGCCATCCTTCGACACTCCTACATAGTTTCTTCTATACTTCCTTGGCTGTCTGTTCCCTATTAGAGGTGATGCTCTGTGGAACAGGAAAGAGGACTGCCTTTGGTGTCCTGCCTCAACTTCCTTCAGTGGTAGACTGTTACTTGGAAGAGTAAGCCAAATAAAATCGTCCCTTCTCCATGTGGTCAGGGGCTTTATCACAGCAATAGAGAAGAAAATAGAACCACTGTCGTCTTTCATGAAAACATTTATCATTGATTCCACAGTTGTCCCCCTGTATCCACTGGTGCATCTCAGGATCCAACCAACCCTGGACTGACAATTCTTAAAATTCTCATGTGAACTGAACACATCTATGTGGCAGTCATTGTTGGCCAGAATAATAAAGCACAATTTGCATAGTGTTTACATCACCATAGATCCTGTAATCAGTGTGGAGACAGTTTAGCACACAAAGTAGGGTGTGTGGAGATTACCTGGAGGCACTATTGACAATTTATATAAAGGACCTATGCAACTGTAGCTTCAGGTGTCTGTGTAGGTTCTGACAGCAATCCCCCTTAGATGCGAAGGGATGAATGCATTTCATTTGCAAGTGGGTTACCCCTGCTCTTCACTTACACATCCCCTGCACATTCTTCCAGTGTCACTGAGTGCGATACACACCCCTCTCTCAGACTCAGTGAGAAGCCTCTTCCATGTTTCCCTACATAGCTTGCTGCGAATGCCAGGACACCTGATACACAGCAGTTTCATCTGTCTTCTTCCACCAGCTGCTGTGGGAAGCCATGCTTGGAGGCTTATTGAATAATTTGCTTAGCATTTATTAGGTGGTTTGTTTCCTGTCATTTGTCCTTGGATGTTAGTAGTAAAGAATTGATTTTCTCTCTCTCCTTTGTGAGGGAGAAAAGCCCCGTCTCACATCATTAAGCAGGACAGGCATGCTGTTGCCAGGCAAAGCAGGAACCACAGTGTATTAGAAATAAATGCATTTACCTAGTAGTTCATGAAACCTCTCTTAGTCCCGTCGGTAACATTTATTTTCCTTCCTCCCTCTGTTATTACCTATAAAATAAGAGAGCCCTAATCCTGTATAATCCTCAAAGAGTAAAATTGGATAACTCTTCCCCATTTCTCATAACTGGAGCCTATTTTTTTAAAATTGTCCCTACTTATGGTAGAAAAATTCATTTCTGCTGTGTACAAGTTGGTTTAAGCTTAAATTCATAGTACTCAGTTCAATACTCAAAAAAATGCCATTTCGTTTCCCATATAGCACATGCTGTGTGTGGTGTTAAGCAAGCCTAGGCTTGAACTGTGAAGCAATAGTAGTAAGTTAGGTGATCCTGAGTGAGCTGCTGCAATCCTATTTCCTTACTTGTTAAGTGGGTACAATCCCAGTCCACTGCAGTACATGGGGTTCCTCCAATGTTCACATAATAGCAATTTTTGACATAGTATTTAGCACAAGGTGAGTGCTTAATAAGTACTAACTTTCCAGTTGTCATTAAAATGTTAATCCATACTGGCCAATATACTTTGGATTTTCTTCTATGACACCAGATCTTAATCTGTGGGACCTCCTTTACCAACAGAACTGACAGACTCGTCACTGTTAGTATTAATGTACTGAAATATTTTGTCATGAGTAGTCTCATGCATAAGGGCACATTGTGTTTCATCGTTAGCCAGAGAAGTATTTTAATCTGAGTCAATAGTAGGCTTATCAAATAATTAAAAGCATAGTTAGTAGTAGTTTGAAGGTGTCTGGGTTAGGTATTTAAGCTGTCTGATCAATTAGAATTAAAATAAGAGGGTCCACTGACCTTGCTCAGATAACATGTAAGTCCAAGCCAGTCACCTGTGTGTCACTTAATGTTTTGGGTCCAGAGGTATGGAATCAGCCTCACCTGGAGGTCTCACTACCTCACATTCCTCCTAGCCTCTGCCGGGAGACATGAATTTGGTAGGAGGCTCTTAAGTCTGCCTGCTTAAGCTATAGAAAGTTATGGATCATCCATACTGGCCAATCAATTTAGGATTTTCTTCTAGAACAGCAGTTCTCAACCTGTGGGGGCACAAAGACCCTTTCATAGGGGTTGCCTAAGACCATTGGAAAACACAGATATTTACACCATGATTCGTAAAATTACAGTAGCAAAATTACAGTTATGAAGTAGCAACAAAATAACTTTATAGTTTAGCGTCACTACAGCACGAGGAGCTGTGTGCATCACTACAGCACGAGGAGCGTGTTAAAGGGTTGCAGCATCAGGAAGGTTGAGAAGCACTGTTCCATGACGTGATCATAGCTGGTTGCAAAGTTGCGGTGAGGAAGAGGACTATGTAATCTTTTCCAGTCACCGGATTCTCTCACAGATGTTTGACAATGAATGCTTGGTTTGGATCATTGTTGGACCTAACTCTTCCTCCACTGCTTAATAACTCCTTCCTTTGCTTTAAAAATTATTCATTATAATTGTGTGTGTGTGTGTGTGTGTGTGTGTGTGTAAAATGAGAAGACATCTTTGTAGAGGAGTTGCTTCTCTCTGTCTCTCTTATGTGGCATTGGGAGACTAAATTGAGGTTGCTAGATGCACACAGTAAGCACATGTCCCTGCTCTGTCCCCTAACTCTTTTCTTAACTTTTCACTTCCTAAGAACTGAGTGGCATCTCATAATCACCTGTAACTTCCACTTTAGAGGATTCTCTCTTCTGGCCTCTGAGAGTACCAGGTGTGGCGCATGAACTCCCCCACCCCCTTCATACACATAAAGTAAATACATTAAATTAAATAACTTTATGAGAAATTTACCTCTCCCTTCTTCCAGCTCTCCCAATTCCCTTCCCATCCTTTCTTGAAGCTGGAGCTTGAATTTAGGGCATCCTGAGTGTATAGAAACAACTCTGGTTGCTCCATCCAAGCCATGACACCTTCTCTATGTCCTCCATTGACATTAGAGCTTCACACTGACAGAAAGTAATGTATACTATTATATTTATTTTGCTTATTTATTTGTGTGTGGTGGATGTGTAGGCCACAAACACACATGCATACACACACACACACACACACACACACACACATATCAGAAGAAGTGTTGGTTTTCTTCTACTTGTGTGTTCTAGAACTTGAATTCAGTTGGTAGACTTGACAGCAAGCTCCTTTTCTCACTGAGCCATCTCACTGGCCCTCTATGTTATTATTTAAAAAATTAAGAACTTAGATATTGTGAAGATTGTACTAACAATGTTAAAAATGATCTATTAACTTAAACATAGCTAAATAATGTGAGCAGATTTTTCTGAGAGCATATCAAGATCCTTCATGTATTTAAAGCAAGTTCTATTAGAGTAAAATAAGAAAGAAAAATTTCCCGCACCCTCACCTCATCCTAAATACCTATCAGTACCACCAATACAATTTCAAGATGATCAGAACAATAGTTTTATGTTGGTTGAATTATCTGTAACTCATTTAATGATTAAATGGAATATTCTATCTCAAACAGGTAGACAAACATAGGCTCTGAGGTCATACAAACATTAGGAGTATCTGGTATAATTAAGTAGAATTTTACAGGATGGCTTCTTATAAACAAGCTACTGAATTTTATGATGACAAGACACAGGATGAGCTATAAATACAGCAATAAAGAACCTTTGCAGCAACCGACTTCAAGCTTAAATTTGTCATCAGTTTGGGGTCAGTGGCTCTGCAGTCGTCTGTGCAACAGGGTAGAATGGCTTGTGCGTTAGGTTTTCAACTTCATGTGAAGGTTTTGTGGCCATTGGCAGTGGTTCGCCTTCTATAGTTTTGCATAGATAGTGTTGGGATGACTTACATCTTCAAACTCAGCAACTTTACTTTTTTTACTTTAAAACTAAGCAACTGAAGTAGTTACTAAATTGCCTGAATTATGGAGCAATCTAGCCACAGGCTGGGCACTTACTCAAATGAACTCCAAGAACCTAACTTGGTGATACCATTAGACTCCAGAGTATGGCATTTCTGAAATTCTTAATGTAGTGGCTTGACCATTATCTGTTCTATTTCTTTCAAGAATATTCAGGTTTTGAATTTTGCTCTGGATTATATCCTCATCTTTCTTTAACCAACTATTACAGTTGCTTTGCCTTCACTAGCCAGCAAGCCAAGGAGTTTGTTTTTCTAAGTATCTAGTGCGTTTGATCTCTATCACAGATGCCTTCAGGACTCTTAGGACAATGTTTTAAAATAGCCTCTAGGATTCCTGAGGGTTATTGGCTTATAGTGTGATGGCTCAGGCACCATACAAACCCAAATGCCTATAATATTTTATTCAAAATTTTATTTTCAAACAGTAAACATCTTTCAATAGGATTCTATTCCACAATGAGGCTGTTGACAAATCTATCTTTTGGGCAGTCTAGGAAGGGAGTGTAATTGAGTTTAAAATGAGTGATCGTATTTTAAAATATAGATGTATGTATACATACATGCACATACATATATGTATATACATACATATATATGTACACATACATATATAAAGAGTACTCACACACATATATACATACACATGTAACATACATATATATATATATATATATACATATAAATTTACACTTAGATAGATAGATAGATAGATAGATGAGATAAAGATAGAGATAGAGATAGAGATAGAGATAGAGATAGAGATAGAGATAGAGATAGAGATAGAGATAGAGATAGAGATGAAAACTTCAGTCTCACTGTTATGGGTCTGGCTGATTGGGTTGTCTTCTGGCTTTAATTTTACTAGGTAACATGCATATAGAAATTGATTCCTTGTTTCTTGATTTTCCAACTTGTTGGAATGTAAGTTTTTAAACTGTTCTCTGATGATCTGGATATCATTAGACTATGTTGTAACTATTCCCCTTTCATCTCAAATTTTATGAATTTAGTTTTTTTCTCTTTCTTTTAGCTATTTTGCCTAAGAGCCCATCAGTCTTAGTCTTTTCAAAGAACCAACATTTTTATTAATTTTATGTATTCTTTTTGTCTGTTATTCATGTCTGCCCTAAGGCTTATTGTCTCTTGCCATCTGCTGCATTTGGGTTTGGCTTCATGCTTTTCTGAGAGCTTTGAGGTGCATCCTTGGGTAGTTAGAAATCACTCAGATTATTTAGTGTGAGAACATACGGCCTTCTTATGACTACACTGGCTTTATCACAGTGGTTTTTCTAAGTTGTGCTTCCATTTTCAATTGATTCTATGAACCCCTCCCAATTTCTTTAAAGATCCACTGATTGTCCAACATGTATTGTTTAGTGTTCAAGTATTTGTATGTTTTCTGATGTTAGTCTTGCTATTAATTTCTTATTTTTTCTTCTACAGTTATCTGATAGGTTGAATGGAATTATTCTGATTTTAAAAAAATCTTTTAGGGATTGCTTTTGTGGAGTATAATGTGGTCAGTTTTGGAGAAGAGTCTATAAACTGCTGAGAAGAAGGAACAATGGAATGTGCCATAGATATCTGTTATATCCACTTGATCTCTGGCATATTTTATCCCGGAGGTTTCCCTGCTGATTTCTACACTGGAAGACCTTCCTAGATGTGACAGTGTCATGTCAAAGTCTCCTGCTCCTATTTCACCCAGAACTGTGTGGTCTGTTATGTCTCTTTACATTTGTTTTATGAAATAGGGAACCCCAATATTTATATTTAAATATTTCCAATAGTTGCATTCTCTTGGTGAATTGTTTCTTTTATAACACACTGTGGCCCTCTTTATTACTTCTGATGAACTTGAGTTTGAAGTCTACTTAATCAACTGAAGGGTTTTCCATGCCAACTCTCTGTCTGTGCATGACAGATTGATTTCCAACCTTTGACCTTCAGTTGATGGATGGCTTTCCTAGCTATGTGAGCTTCTTAGAGACAGCAGATAGTTGGGCCATGGTTTGTATCCTATCCCTAAGCTTTTTCATTGGTGTGTTAAGGTCATTTTGCATTCAAGGATATAACTGGGAAATTTTTTCTATTGTTTATGATTTTGTTGTTTTGTTTTGGTTGGATGGTTACTTGAGGGCTCTCTCTCTCTCTCTCTCTCTCTCTCTCTCTTGGAAGGGCTGGTTGTTTGCTGGTTTGGTGTACTGGACCTGGCTGGTTCTTCTCTAGTTCTCTTTGCATCTGTTGCTTTAATGTAATGGTTTTTGTGATGTGTGAAACTACCTTCTACCTTCCTCTGTGTATAATATTCTTTAACATTTTTCTGCAATGTTGACTTAGTTGTCATACATTGCCTTAACCTGTAGTTGTCTCAAAATAGTCTTATGTGCCCTATCTAGTTGTGTAGATAACTTTAATAGGCAAAACAATATTGGTTGACTTATTTACTTTCAAGGTTTAGACAGCATTATCTTGGGTCTGCTTCCTGGCTTTTAGGATTGCTAACAATAGGTCTGATGTTACTCTGATGCCTCTTCCTCTATATATTAATCGGCACTTTTCCTTTACAGCTTTTAATATTTCTTCTTTGTTTTGTGCTGAGCGGTGGGGATGGAATGACATAGCTCCCACCCCTGGGGCAAGGCTAACAGGGCATAGGCCTCCCCATGGAGGAGAAGGCAGCTATGAGCATGAGACTTGTTTGTATAATAATCTACATATTTTCATATTCCTCTGAGAAAAGTTGTCCCTGTTAACATTAATGACTCTATGATAATCAGAGACAGCATGAGTCCAGGAGGCCAAGGTATGGCTAGTGTCTCAGCAAAATGGTAAATTCTGGGATCTTTAAGACAGCCCTTAAGGCTGTGGAAAAGAACTCTAAAAACATGAGTTCGAAGATATATTTCATAATTTTTCAACTATGCAAACATATAAGGATTCAATATGAATTGTATAAGGAGCTTCATAGATCTAAAGGAACAGAGGCAGCTATACTATGAGCCGTTTTGTCGTAAAGATACAAAGGCAGACAGAAACAAATGCAGGTAGATTCCTAAGTTCAAGGTCAGCCTGGGACAGAGCGATTTCAGGTCCAGTAGTAGTCAAAATGGTAATTCCAGGGTGGAGTCCTACCCAGATATCTTATTGTTTATGCTTCTGCTTGCTGTTTCTTCCTAAGACTCAATGGTCATGACATGCTGATTTATAGGATAATCAAAAGGAAACCTGGAACAAATGACTGAATTGATAAGTAAAATTAAAAAAAAAAAAAAGGGCTTTCGGTCTGATTGAGGTGAGCTAGCAGAAAGCTTTAGCTTTCTTTAGAATTTTTTTCAGTGAGAGCTGAGCTGTCCAGAGATCTCTGGAGAGGGAACACAGCTCTTCAAGAATTTTTTCTAACAGGATTTCTGATTTTGGTGAGAAAACCCATGGAGAGTGAACACAGCTCTTTTAGAATTTCTCACAGCTCTTTTAGAATTTGTTTCTAACAAGATTTCTGACCTCCTAAGAGTAGAGCTGACACAGTTCTTTTAGAATGTTTTCAAATATTCTATCTGGATAGCGCTATCCAGAGAAGGCTGTCTGAAGAGTGAACACAGCTCTTTTAGAATTTTTTTCTGGATTTCTGATTTTGATTGGAAAACCCAAGAATTACTTTTAGAACTTTTATAACAGGATTTCTGAATTGGTTGCAAGAGCTAAGAATTTTTTATAGCAGCTTTTCTGACTTTGGTCAGAAAACCCTTGAACTATCCAGAGAGTTTTTAGACCTTTTACTAGCAGAGAGAGCTGTCTCAACAAAGAGAGAGCTGTCTCCAGCAGAAAGCAAGCAAAATAGCAATAAAAGGCTGCCTAGAACAGAGAAGAACACAGAGACCAATCTGAAAAGCTGTCTCGAGCAGACTACAGAGCCAAGAGAGACTACAGAGAGCTGTCTAGGGAGTCATCTTGAGCAGAACATAGGACCCACGATTTGTTTCTTTGCTCTCAAACATGCCTTCTCTCAGAACCCCTCTCTAAGCTGAGGCTGGGTCTTGGCAGCTTTGAACTTTTGATATCTTGGTTATGGTATGCCATGGATAAGTTCTTCTCTGGCCATGTCCATTTGGGGCTTTAAATGCTTTCCAAGTTTAGATGTCTGTTTCTTTGTCTAGGTTTGAGTAATTCTTGGCTATTATTTTATTGAATAATTTGTCTGAGTCATTTGACAGTGTGTGTGTGTGTGTGTGTGTGTGTGTGTGTGTGTGTGTGTGTAAGTCAGAAGACAAGCCCATGTTGATCTTTGCCTTTCATCATTTGAGACAGGGTATCTTGTTCTCTGTTGTGTATTCCAGGCTACCTGGTCTGAGGGTGTATGATCATTCCCCAGCCTTCTTTTTCCATCTTACTATAAGAGTTCTAGGATTATAGACACACATTATATGAAACTTCCTAGGGACTTGTAAAAAAATATCCACACATCTCAGACAGGACACTGATAACAGACCAAAGGAATTATTCTGTCAAAGACCAACTTGTGAAGGGAGTCAGTGAACTCATGAAGGGTTGCCTACAACAATATGAGTGAGAAGTTACTTACAGACATAGGACACAGACACAACTGTGTCACTAAAGACTTTGCCCCCAGCATGGCTGATGACACCCAAAAGCTGCAATTTATACCCCTCTGCAAGACTTACGGATCACTGGAAGCTGGCAGAGACCTTTGCAAGGTTCTTGGTAGGTCAGAACCTCTTCTCCCAGCAGCTGCTAGAACCCTAGGGAGGGCCCTTTTGAATCCTGTTAGCTCCTATTTTCCTGGTTTTGTGGGGTTTATTTGCTTTTCTAAGCCTCATTCCCTCCAGGAAGGGGTATATCAATTTGGAAAAGTTGCTACACAACAGGGAGTCCCACCCCCACTCCCCAGTTTTTACAACTCAGGTCTTTACACATGCCTGGCAAACACTTTACCCATTGAGCCATCTTCTAGTTGCTCCCCTAGATTTGATTTGAACTTCAACTCCTCCTTTGTTCTCATGGATTCTTAGGTTTTGACTCTCAAGTGCACAACAGACTTCTTGGAAGTTTTAGTTATGCTTACTGGTATTTTTCTTTATATTGTGTCTATGTGTTTTGTCACCTCGACCTTGTCCTCAGTTTCCGAGGACATTTATGCTTGTGTTTGCTCTTGACTGTTACCGATGCTTCCTGACATTTATCCGACTGGTTCTCTTATTTTCAGAATTTCTGTTTACGTCTTTTTAAGTGTCTCTACTTTCTTGCCGAATCTCCTCCCTTGTATCCTAAAGCATTTCCTCTAAGTTAGTGAACCTTTCACCCGTTTTTTTGTACCGTTCTTGCCTACATCTTGAACTGAGCTCATGAGTTTTGTTTCCAGGTCTTAAATTAAATCCCCTATCTGTTTATTTGAGTTGTCTATCTGGTCCTTGAAACTTGTTAAAAATAGGACTCTGGAACTCTGGGATATTTTTCTGGCATTTCTGCTTTCTCATCCATCTGGTTGTTCTGAAACAGTCGGAGCGAGGGTTCTCATTTTCTTGTGCGTTTCTTTGCTGGGTTGTGCGCCTCTGCTGGGGTATATTTACACACGGCATAGCTTTTCTTTCTTTCCTGCTGGCTTTGTTTTTTTTTAATTTTATGTGACTCCTCCTGGCCTTGTCTTCACGTGGGTTTATGTTCACTGAGTAAGCCAACTTCAGTGACAACTATAATGGTTTGACAGAAGTCCCAGTGTTAGCTGCAGGAGAAGATACTGTACTCCCAGCTCATGTCCCTTATAAGGTTTGGAGATGGGAGGATTAGGACCCCTAATTCTGTCCATCAAGAGACTGCACTAAGTTCCATCACAGTCTTCTTGTAGTCTGTATAGCTTCTCTCTGCTACAGCTAGTGTGTGTGTGTGTGTGTGTGTGTGTGTGTTGGGGGGATTAAGCATTTCTCACCTTCCCACCCCCTTGGGCTTCTTCTGCTGTCTCCAGTCCATAGTCTCTGTGTCACAGGGTCTATTACTCTGATTTTGATGCACTAAGGCCTTTCTTCTCCCTACCTACTTTCAGTGCTTCAATAAAGGCTGTGTGGCAATGTTTCCCAACTCCAGTGTCTTTACCCTTTCTCTGGAGTTGTACCAGGGAGCTGTTGAGCCATTCTCCATTGGTGGCCAATTCCCGTGGCTTGAGATCAGCTCCTGCCAGAGCCCTGGTCTCTTCTTGTAGTCTGGGTCGATCATGTGGCACTTCACTTGTTTCCCTGGAATCATGAGGGGGCTGGATAGAAATCCCCAGTGTCTGCTGGGGACATTCAGTCTCTAATTTGAGCTCCTAGCAGTGCTCTGCTGGGTGTTGGAGCCCATCTGACACTTTTATCCCGGGCTGCACAGGCAGTGCCCAGTGCATGTGCTGTGTCAGGCTTGAAGCTGCCTGGCAGGACAGGCTGTGACCATGTTTCCTTATACCACCAAAGCCACAGACAGACAGACTGTCTGCAATTGTGTTGTTTTTTCCTAACCCCTTTTGATCCTTCACCTCTTTGTGAATTCATGAATCTTTCCTCAATTTTTCTTTTGTGTATAAATTTTATTAAAATGGAAAAAAATGGACTCTCACGTTGAGTTGGCTGTCTCATCTGTTTGTTTATCCGTAACTCCATCGAGCTTTCCTTTTGCTATCATGCTTTAGCAGAGCTTTACCATGGTTATTCTCAGGTGGGAATACCATTCTCCTTCACTCTGCTGGGGTTGAGTGAAGCGATTTCCTTCATTGCATTTTCTAACTTCTTGTAGCTCTTTAAATAGAAGACACGATATTTGCATGTTCTTTTTAAACCATTGCTAAATTTTCCTAGTGTTACAATAGTTTTCAAGTAAATTCCTTTTGTATTTAGGCTTGCCCTGATGTTATCATCAACAGTAATGTTCCATCCTTCTGCCCAAGCTTCATACATAGGTTTTCCTTGCTCCTGGTTAGGCGCTTAGCTAGTGCATCTATGTCAGAATTAAACATGACAGTGACATCCTTATGCCTGCTTTTCCAGTGAAGTCCTAGTGTTTCTCCATCCAGTGTGGTTGGCAATGTGTAGGGACTGGGTGTATCTGTCACGTTTCCTGCCACTGTGTTAAAAGAGCGAGACAAAGGCAGCTTGAGGAAGGAAGGTTTGGTGTGTGTGTGTGTGTGTGTGTGTGTGTGTGTGTGTGTATTCTTACAGGCTCACACTTGAGTGTGCAGTCTATCATGGTAAGGAAGTCATCCATGCTGGTCACACTACATCCATCCACAGTCAGGAGGCAGAGAGAGGTGACCATTAGTGCTCAGCTTAATTTCTCCTTTCTATCCAGCCTGCGGTCCATGTACAGCTCAGTCTTCCCATGTCTATTTACTCAGTCTAGATCAACTCTCACAGGAATGCCCAGAGGCTAACCTAATGAGATAATCTTTCAAGGCCCGACTCTTGTTTACAGTATAATCATACTGCAATGCTTCTCTTTGAGCAAGTTTGAACCTTTGTCTTTCATAAGCTTTCAGTTCATTTGACTTCAGGCTATCATGTATCTTTTTAATTCTTCTTTCTCTTCTGAAGGCGATGGGAAGAAGAGGAGGAACTCGAAGAATAGGCAGTGCTTTGCAGCAGAACAAGGGCATGTCTCACTTGCAAGTGCACGGTTATCACCAAGCTGTCTTCTAATTGCAGAGAAGTCTATAGCTAGCTTAATGCTTTCCCCTTTCAGATATCTTACTCTCTTCTTTTGGCAATTCCAGTGTTGTGTGTCCCCTCTGAGATGTGGTATATTTTTTAAATATGCAAAGTCAAGTCATCTTCTCTGGAATGTTTTCCTGTGTTATATCTTTTATTTTGTTATTGTTTTGCCTTTTATTGTTCTGCAGTTATCTGCAGGGGCACCAACTTTAATGTGTCATCTCCTGTTAATTTTGCTTCCTTTTCTCAGTTTTTTCCTTCATGTTTGCTGGGTATGGTAGTCCTTCTCTACCATGGAGCATTTGGGTCCTGTGTCCTTTTACTGAACCTTGCTTCATACTGTGTTTTTAATTGTGTTTCTGATGTCTCATCATAGCTTTCTTGAATCTGTACTGCCTGTTTAGGCTACTAGTTTCATTAAGAAAATGGTCTCATTCGTGCATGTGGTAGATGTCATTGGTTAATAGTTTCATGATCTGAGTCGGTTATTGTAGGAAATAAATGTGGTGGCATTGCTGACAGACAGACATCACTACTTAATAATAATGTATAATCATCCTTACTGCTGTATTACATTGCACATTAAATATATGACATGTAGTATATGTAAATATTAAATATATTGCTCTATTTTAACAATGATAATTTAGCGAATCATTTCTTTGTTTGCTGCTTTCCTATTTTGCTAACGTGTCTCTTTCCAGGTCTTACCATCGAACATAGACTGATCTCATTCTTGCTGTCTTCTCTTGGTTGTGTTCTCAGCAGGTGTTCTCATGTCTTGTAGATATCACATGTAGAATGTACACCAGGGAAGGAGGCCAGCAGCAATTCTGCCTGATGAAGCTGATCATGTGACATACCTTTAAAAACCTATTTTTGTTTTATAGGATCATAAGTGTTTGCTTCCTCACATTTTCCCAAACTCTGGCAAGCTTTTCAGTGTATACAGCAACCATGGCTTACAGACTGTGGCTCATACAGGCACTCACTCAGAACTGTGAAAGGTCTCAGACTACCATCATTTAGGACTTGATGATGTCACTGTTTTCTGAATGTTTATGGGAGACACACAGTTTCTGGGCACAAGAGGCAGCATAAATATCTTATTTGTATCAAATTCTTGGTACTCAGAGCCCAGGTGGATGTTGTGATGCTCCGTGTTTGTATCACAGTGGGACCACCAGGAACTTTGTGCATCCAGGTGTTCTCATGGGTGTGGGCACGGGTACCCTTTGCTTCAGAGGGAGACGCTAGTCTAACTTCCCAGACTGTTTGCTACAAAAACATCTCCCAGAAAAGCTTGTCCAGACCCATGGCAGTCAGTGCCTCTGCTTACAAAATGTCTAGAAATATGAGAAACAGAGACCATGGTCCCAATTACAGGTTTCATTGAAGTTGAAATTTATACCTTAAAATGATTTCCACTGATATTAGCAGTCCTGAGAAGACATTGCAGAGATAGCTTTATTCTTCCATACATGGAGCTGAAGAGATCACTCAGCAGACTAAAGAGTCTATAGAAGATATGGCTTCTGTTCTCAACATCTACATCCAGCAACTCCTCTGTCTGTAACACTAAGTCTGCGGGGCCCAACTCTCTTTTCTGACCTCCATGGTCACCTACTTGTACATGGTACACATACATAGCTCAGGCACATTACATGCTAGGAAGAATCAGAAGCTCTGTAGTCAGTCCTGGCATATACTAACCTTGCCTCTAGGCTATAAGTGTGTTGAGTAAGCTTCTTATCAGATGACCAAATGAAGGATTGAGTAATGTTTTTACATAAAAAAATGAGTGTAGTGGTGTATGCTCTAATCCTAGTAAGTGGGAGGCAGAGGCAGGTGTATCTCTGAGTTCTAGGCCAGCTTGGTCTACAGTGTGAGATCCAGAAATCCTGTCTCAAAACCACAAAAATATAGAAAAAATAAAATTAAAAGCCTTGTAAGTGGAGACTGTAGTTATGGTGGTAGAGTTCTTGTCTATATGTATGAGGCTGTGGTTTTCATATATGAGCCTGAAATAAATAAACAAAAAGCCTCAAACTGGGAAATTACACACCTTTTCCTTAGAAACACGTGCACGCGCACACACACACACACACACACACACACACACACACACACATATTGGAAACATATGCACTTTTCCTTAGGAACACACACACTGGAAAGATATACACTTTTCCTTAGAAACACACACACACACACACACACACACACACACACACACACACACCATGCTTATAGCTTGTTTTGTGAATTATATTATGCCTCTTTCATGTCTTTATTTTTAAAAAACAGGTTTTAAAAATTTAGGCTTATGAATACTTCACATTTACTCAAGTCTTTTGAGATTTGCTGGACATATTTCTAGTTTTATGTTTGTTGTTTATATGCTATTATGAATCAATGTGTGCTTGTTTTAACTGCATATGTCTTTTTGGACTATATTGCTTTCTTTTAGAATCATTTTTAAAAAGCAGATTTGTCACATAAAAGAGCATGGGATGTCTTAAGCCTTTAAAATTTTTATTTTTGTTATTTTTAATTGTTTGTGTGTGTGTGTGTGTGTGTGTGTGTGCAGGTGCCCACAGAGGCCAGAGGTAAAAGCTAGAGTTACAGGCCGCTAGGAGCCATCCTAAGTGGGTGATGGGAAATGAAATTGGATCCTCTAGAAGAGCAGCATGTACTTTTAGCTCCTGTGCCATCTCTCCAGCCCCATTGTAAGGATAAAGCACAGAAGCTGCTGTGTACCCATTTCATTTCCTTCCTGCTGACACCTCCAAGGTTTGCTGTGGTCACAGCAGGCAGGTGATGGTGTTGTGTCACGACTGTTAATTTCTTTTATTGTTTACCATTTTCCACATCCTAATAACCACTGTGAGTTCCACAAACCCCGTGTTTATTACTATGGCTCAGCATTTGGCACACATTAAGTAAATGTTTATTGGTAACATGCATTTCTTCTTGGCTGAACTTTGTGCATATGTTCCTGCCCATTTTTGTCTATTGATTATGTGCTCTGCCTGTTTTCAAGCAGACTGTCTGTCACAGTTGTCCCTCACTCCAGAATTCAGCATCACTTTCTGTTTTGTGTGACACACAGAAATTCCAACAGTTCCTTTCAGGCAGTCTTAATTATTATCTTCTTTAAAACTTTCTCTTTGGTATTGTATTCAGATGAAATCTGATGGGTATTCAGCAGTGTTCTGGCTGTTTTAGGGTTTATATGTGGATTTCCATGCTCTAAAGTTGACTTGAAGGGGGCGGATTCTTCCTTAGAATTCTGTTTTCTTTGTGTTCTGTTATTTGAAATCTTGTTCTCTGACAGCTGGGATGTGACTGTGAATTGATCTCTGCTTAATTTTCTTCCCTTCATATTTTTCAAAATATCTATCACAAAAACAATTCTTTTTTGTCACTGACAAAAATCCTGAACCAGAAGGTATGGCGAAACTGTTGGTGAAATTTATTAAAATATTGACATGGTCTTATTATTAACTATCTAATCAAAGACAGGGTGCATTGGTTTTATTTTGGGGAATGATCATGCAGATGAATCTCAGTGAGACAGAGTGAAAGCAAATGGGTTCACTCCAGTCTAGCCATCGTCCATACAGTCTATACAGAGTAAGCATTTCCTTTCAACAACTAATAGACTAAGATGCTAATTAAAGAGTGCTCTCACAGATCTTCCTGGTTTACGGTGTTAGCCATAATTTGGTTTTTGTTTGTAGTACATATGAGATGTGATGCTGAATACGTGTCTTCTTCGAAACGAAGGGTCATAACCCAGGGCTCTTCCGTGAGACTACTCATTTGAAAAACCCATCCATAGTTGAAAACATCTCTCAATGTTGCCTTGCAAAATTGCCATCAGTGTTGACAATACATTTCTTCTGCTGTCTTCATTATACTTTAAAGAAGAGTATATGTTTTGGCAACAATTTAAAGACATTTAAAGTATGGCGACAATGTTTTCGGGCACAGATAATTAGTACAAAATGAGAGTAGTATGTTTTACAGCAGTGAGTTCAGCTACAAGTCATACAAAAATGCTTAAAGTTAGTGGATCAATATTTCTTACATAATAAGAAGACCCATACCACTGGCATCTGTCAGGCTGCGGGATGAGGTCAGAGTTGGCTAAGTTTTAATTCGTTGAGTCTTTTGCCATGATTACTGCCCCAGGCATCACTTGTACCTGTGCAAAAGAAGAAGTAAAATCAAGGGACACTGCCAAGGTTTCCTCTATTTATTAAGACTCACAGTGATTACTCCAGAGTCATTGGTAAGGACAGGTTAACTTACATCCTACTGGGAAAATAGCAAATGGTCCTGTCGTTGTTGCTTAAGGCCAAATCATGATTCAGAGATCAGATTGGAGTTCTTTGTTTTCTCCAATGAATTCAGGGATTCTGACCACAATGAGGAAAGAGGAATGAGGTGGGCAACCAGCTGCATCCATCACACACACAACTGGTGGTGGGCTATGCTGAGAGCCCTGTAAGAGCTGGAAAGTGAATAGTGGCAGACAGTAGGTCAAAGTGCATCAATTTGACCAGCCATGCTCTAGGACTATATTCAAAAAACTAATATTCCCATATTTTTGTTAATGCCTGTTCTTTTTTTTTCCTTATTAGACTTGCTTTCCCTTAGGATAAGAATTGTGTTTATACTTCTGTATATTTATGAGTTGCTGTGTTTTCTGAGAACTAGGGCTGTATCTGTTTATTGATTTAAACTGGAATCAGTTTAATTCCCCACTTTTTAAGTCCCTAAAAGATGGGGTCAGCTATGATTGGTATCTCACATTCATGGGCAATTACTCACGTGGGACAACTGTTGACTATCCATCTTAGTGATAGAATGTGCCAGGAGGTTCTTAAGAGATTTTTTAGATTAGCCTCTGAGTCAACTACAAAACCTTACTTATTAGAATCCCAGAACTACCCAAAAGATAACTTTCTTATTGTTTTTTTTTTTTTTTTCGAGACAGGGTTCTCTGTGTAGCCCTGGATGCTCTGGAATTCACTCTGTAGACAAGGCTGG
Organism: Mus minutoides; assembly: GCA_902729485.2. Lineage (NCBI taxonomy): Eukaryota > Metazoa > Chordata > Mammalia > Rodentia > Muridae > Mus > Mus minutoides. Next base: position 46,513 of record CACVCL010027691.1, on the reverse strand, counting down.
CCTCGAACTCAGAAATCCACCTGCCTCCCGAGTGCTGGGATTAAAGGTGTGCGCCACCACGCCCGGCTTCTTATTGCTTTTGACTAAAGAGATCGAGTCAACTATGAGACAGAGTCATCAGAGCCCCTCAACATCAGGTTTGTAAGGAGATGCAATGTGCTACTGATTTTAGAGATTGCATATGTTTTATAATGTGTGTGTGTGTGTGTGTGTGTGTGTGTGTGTGTGTGTGTGTGTATACATATATTACATGAGTGCAGTACCCTTAGATTCCAGAAGAGGGCAAGAGATCTGCAGAGTTAGAGATGGTTGTGAGCTGGCTGATATGGGTCCTAGCTACTGTATTCAGATCCTCTGAAAGAGCAGCATGAACTTTTTTTTTTTTTTTTTTTTTTTACTTTTATTAGATATTTTCTTCATTTACATTTCAAGTGTTATCCAGAAAGTTCCCTATATCCTCCCCCCTCCCGGCCCTGCTACCCTACCCACCCGCTCCCACCCCCTGGCCCCGGTGTTCCCCTGTATTGGGGCAAATAAAGTCTGCATAACCAAGGGGCCTCTCTTCCCACTGATGGCCAACTAGGCCATCCTCTTCTATATATGCAGCTAGAGACACGAGCCCAGGGGGTACTAGTTAGTTCATGGTTATTCTTCCACCTATAGGGTCAGCATGAACTTTTAACCTCCCGAGCCATCTCTTCAGTCCCTGATTTTGACATGTAGTTGCACAGAGGAGTGTATGCTTCAGTACTAACCCAGAGAGGTCTCTATCGTCTAGACATAGCAATGAAGTTAGGCTTTGGTAGTTTATGAGTTTGGATAGCAAAAGTTTCTGACTTTGGTTAATTACCAAGGGGGAAAACAAGGTGAAAAGAGCATACTTAGGAGTTTGAGTTACTCATATAAATTTAAGGCAATTACATTATTGTCCTCCCTTGACAACACTAAATCATAAGAACACTAATGAGCATTAGGGTTTCTGTTATAAAAGTTCACTAAACAGATGTGCTATCCAATATTCTTTTCTTGCAAATGGCACAAACCCCGTCTGTGGTAGCTTGAATGATGCAAGCCTATTACAGTGTCAGGCATTTGAAAACTTGGTCTCCAGCTGGTGATAATGTTTCAGGAAGTTTAGGAGGCATGGCCTTGTTGGAGTAAGGGATGGCTTTGAGAGTTTAAAGGTTCACTTTATTTCAGGTTTCTCTCTCTCTATTTCATGCTCGTGGCTCAAGATGTGAGACCGCAGGTTCCGTGTCTGCCTCCTGCTTCTGCTGCTCCAGCAACCCCGACTCTAACCCCGATAAGCTCCTTTTTCTGTAAGTTGCCTTGGTCATAGCATTTTATTGCAGCAATAGATAAATATCTAACACAAAGCTCACATCCTCTAATAGGAAAGGTAATTAATTGCTTGACAACAACAGTAAGATTGGGTTCTGATTGATGACTCGATGCAAACAATGAACGTGCATTCTCCTGGTCTCTCTGTGGATGTCTGAATCACTAAATACATTTGCCGTTGCCTGTTGACTGGGTTGCTCTCACAGGGGCAGGCGATAGCTGATCCAGATCTTGGTTTCAAGTCTGGGAGCAAATGGAATGTTTTTCTCTTGAGAGGGGAACCAAAGCCCAGATTTTGGATCATTGATCTGAGTAGATCTGAGTAGGGCTCTAATGACATTTCCAGTTTCGGAGCCCCAGAGGTAGGGCAGGGTCACATCGGCTGGTTTTTAACCTATGGTAAAGTCCAGCATTCCCAATCAGCTCTCACTGTCATTTTTTTCTGTATCATGTTTGTGTATCTATGATTCTGTTACTTCTGCTCTGTGAGTGAAACAGGGATGGTAAACCTTGGCCCTTCAACCAGGTATATCTGTTGCATCTCTTCCTATAGCTCCACAGAAGACATTTCGATTCAGAAAACCAAGGGATGGGGGTGGATGTCCATTTCACAAGCTACCCAGGTACTTCCACCATACATTAGCATTGGAAGATGTTGTTATAGAGAACCCAATGCTATCTGACAACTGAGAGGAGGGCTTTTCTCATAGCAATATTGGCAGTTTAGCCAAAGGTTGGATTCGATGAACTTCTAGAATCCATCAAATGCCAGGTTTTTTTTTCTCTCTCCTCTTTTTATTGACGCTCTCTCTAATAACACACGACAGACTTGTACCGATAAAACTGGGACTTTCTTACGTTTACGTAAAAACAAGGCAATCGTGTGTAAGACGTCAGGTCGTTATTACGTAACATTTGTCTGGTATAATTTTGTTTGTCAAGGGAGAGTTAGAAAAAAGTTATAAAAGAGATAATAGTTATTTGGTAATACACATTTTTTTCTGTTTTGTGGAGTCCCTAAATAGCAGAGGTCTCAGTTTGGAGGAGCCAACTCGTGCCTCGGAGTGCCAGAATGTTCATGGCGTTTTTGTTTTACTAAATAAAGAATTGGAGCTAATGTCAGCCCTGTGGTGGCACTGGGCCTTGACCCAGTAGGAAAAATAGGGAACTCACAGTTCTCTTCCCTTCCTCTAACCAGGGCAAGTCTTAGACTAAATGGCGCCAAAGGGGAATCACATCTCTGGTTTTCTGTTTCCTCCTTTCTAGTTATTTATCTTCAGGATGTCCATATTGATGGACTTTGTCACAACATTGGCTGCTAAGTCAGGTGGCAATGCCTTTGCCTGTGTCACACAGCCAGCATGTTCTCCACGGATTGAATTTTCTGACAGAATATTTACCTGGAAAGATTAATCTGGAAGAAGTTGGTGACTTTCAGATCTTAACAATATGAAGCCAGATGAACAGAGCTGGCGATTGGCTCTTTAATTTCACACATACAGTGGCTATTGCCAAGTCAGAATCCTCACTGTTCCCTGACCTCTCTTCTCTTTGTCATAAGTGACCCACTAGGCTCCCTAAGGTTCAATGGCTTTTGCACTTTGAACCTCTTATAGTCACAGAGTGGGAAGAAGAAGGGACTTTGACAATTGATCAGTTGTTATCCAGGGCAGACTCCACATTTTAGTACTATGTGGGTACTTCAGGTATTTCTGCCCTCTCTTGTGTCAGGTTTAAGTGGTTCTCACTGCACCTTGTTGACACTAGCACCTCTCAAAGTATACTCTTGCCTTTTGAAATTAATCTTAAATCCATTGACCCTGATGTTTAGGTTTACTTTCCTGTTGCTGAGATAGATACCATAACCAGAAGCAACATGGGGCGGGAGGTGGAGGGGGAGGGTTGTTTTCATCTTACTTTTCATCAAGAAGGGAAGGCAAGGCAAGAATTCAAGGCAGGATCTGCAGTGGAGGTCGTGCCGGACCACTGCTTACTGGCTTGCTCTGGTTGGCTCAGTTTGCCTTTTCATGTAACCCAAGACCCCTTTCCCAGGGCTGGCACCATCCAAAGTAGGCTGTGGGCCTCCCACATCAAGCATTAAATATGGAAATGCTCCCCACAGACTTGTCTACAAGCCAATCTGATGGACACGTTTTCTTAATTGGGGTCCCCTTCTCCCAGATGACTTTAGCTCATGTCAAATTGACAGAGACTGAACCAACACAGCCTACTGCCAGGCAGCCAGAGTCATGTTCTGTAAGGACTAACATGATGTTTAACTGTGAACTCTGTCGACCATGGGTACTCGTGTCTGTGACTGCATGCTTGCTATGCCACCTGGGCAGGTAACTTAAGCTATGGTCTTAATTGTAGAATGAGTGTGAAAATAATAAAGATGGCTGAAAGGAACAAACAGGCACCAGCTGCCTGAGCTCACAACTGAGTCATGGGGCACACAACCTAAGCAAGGGCAGCTATTTACAGCTTAGTCTAGTGGAGTGTCTCCCTCTGCCTCCTATCCTGAGTTAAAAAACATGATTCCAGCTCTCTTCAAGCGGGAAGCACCTTCTCAAGGACAGGGTTCTGTTTGTTCTTTGTTTACTATCTCACCCTTAACACAGTGTCTTAGACTCAACAGAAACCAAAGAAACGGGTCTGGAGTTGAACTGAAGTTTTCTTTCCCCAGACTTAGCATCACTGGTGAATTCAAAAGCAGGAGACGCACTGGCTGCTCTTTTCCTCTCTACTGAAGTGAAGCGCCACGCACAGTCACCAGTAGGACTGCTGGCAGTGTTTAACTCTCCAAATTCTGTTTGTAAAATCATTCCTCCCACACCAGGGCTTCTGCCCACTTGCTTTCCCTGCCTCCACCAGTGAGAAACGTCAAACACTAACAATCCTTCATTTGGTCATCTGACAAGACGCTTTCCCAGTACACTTAGGGACAACAAGTTTTTAAACTAGCTAAATGGCTAATGCACACCAGGGCTGGCTGCAGGCTTCTGAGTTCTCTCTGCTTTCCATGGTGGCAATAACTATAGAGTGTCTTCTTTTTTTTTTCTGTGTTCATCCCTCTCCATCCATACTTTGCATCTCATCTTCTCACCCAGCATCTATGGAACAGCCAGGATGATGAAGAAGGTATCTCATCACCCTTTCTACCTCTCCCTGTCTTTACACAGCCTACTCATAGCCATCAGTCTTGTTTAATTAGAGCCCATCTTACTCCAGTGTGATACCACCCGAGTATGTCAGGTTAGTTCTTTTTCCAGATAATGGTACATTCACAGGTGTTGAGAGTTAGGATTATAAGGTCATTGTTTTAGGTGCCAGAATTGAACCCATCATAGAAAGTAAGAGAGAGTTTAACATCACTCATGACACACAACTATTGTATTCAGATGAAATGGAGTTTTGAATACTCACACATATAAGTATTCTGTACATCCTGAAAGCACCTAGAAGTAATTAGTTTTTGAGATGTGCTGGGATGTGCTTGAAGGTCCGGACACAGGACAATCTATCTTGCTGTGAAAACGCAGAATCTAGGCTTCTCACAAACCCAGACTCCTACTCTCCTGGATAAAGAAATTAAGGCCAATGAAGCATAAACTCTGAGATGGCTAGATAAAAAAAAAAGAAGAAGAAGAATGAAGCCTGCTTGTGTTTACTCTGTCATAAATGGAGGAAATGATCTTTTCAGGGTTCAGGTTTTACAGGAGGTAAATTCCAAGACTTGTGTAAATGACAGACACTCAACAGAGAGGAAATGTTCTCTGAAATGAACAGCTCAGGGTTGGAGCTCAAAGCATTAGACGTGCTTAAGTTCCAGGTCCCAGCACATTCCTGGGAGCTGGTTTCCCACTCAGTTTAGCTCTGCTCTCTCTATTGGCTTTCCTTTCTACCGTTGGGCCATTTCCTCTTCAGACACGACTGACATGCAGTCCTGTCTTTGGTCATCACTGATTCCTTTGGCCTGATGCATTTGAGCAGCTGAGGTTTGGGGAGATGTGTTTGGAAGATGAATGTCCCCCACAGGCTCCTTCGTGGAATACTTGGTCCCCAGCCTGTTGTGCTCTTTTGGAAGGCTGTGGAAACCTTAGCAGATGAAGCCTAGCTGGAAGAAGTAGGCCATTAGGTCACTAGGGTATGCCTTACAGCCCTCTCTTACACATGCTCTGGCCACCACGATCTTCTCTCCAAGCCCATGGGACCTAGCGACAATGAGCTCATCCCTCTGAATAATGAGCCTAAGTAAATCCTCCCTTCTGTAAGTTTTTCTCTTAGGAATTTTGATTTTTGATTACAGTTATGCACAACTAATGTACTCTATTATGTTTGTGACTGTCATCCATGTCATTGGATGTTATAATCATTTAATTCCAATGTTATCTCAATAGCAGAAGAATAGGCCAAGATTGTACCCAGTCAATGAATGCATCACCATTTACAATCCAGTTCCATTATTATGGCTGATATGGTTTGGGCTGTTTTGTATCCCGGATGCTGGAGAACCAGCTTAGTAGTTAGCGCACTGGCTGCTCTTCCAGGTTCATTTCTCAGCACCTACACTGTGGCTCACAACCACCTGTAACTCCAGTTCAAGGAGATCTAATGCCTTCTTCTCACCTTCATAGACAAACATGTGTTGCATAGACTTGCATGTAGGCTAAACACTCATAAAATACAAATTTTAATGTATAGCCTACATATAATTATTTTATACAAACATATTTTAACAAACATATCTATAATTTTTAAAACTATTAATGTTTAAATGTTCACATAAAGACTTCTTATCTCTCTGGAACATGTGTCATATGTGATGAGAGATAGTCGTTAGTGACTGTACTAATACACAACATGGTGTGTGTTCTTTAAGGCTGCTGGGTACGGTCTAGGTCTATTCTTATGCCAATATTGTATTGTTTAGGTATAACAGCTTTATAATGTCTCATACATCTGGAAGCATGAATGTATTTTTCAAGATTGTCTTGATTTTTAACAGTAGAATCTCCTGTGCACATACATATATACACATACATAGGCACATATGCATCCATGCACACACTTACATGTTCACACACATGTAGACACAGCTACTGGCATATGAAATGGGGACACTGTTGATTGCAGAACAAAGATGGAGGAGTAGACAAACACCACATAAGTCCTGATTCTGTAACTCTGTGATTAGCATTGACTAGCATTCACAAAGCTTGCCTTTGACCTAGGATTTTAAAGGCATGTTGCATGACCTGGCTATGGCCAGAAATATATTTGCAATAGGTAGTATTCAAGATTTCACCCCATAATCATGGTATATCTATCTATTTATTATTTATATATTTTTCTGTTTCTCTCAATAATGATTTCTGATTTTATGAAAATAATGACATTTTCTATCACCCATTTGGCTTATCCCTAGGTATTTGAAAATTGAGTTTTAGTGCTGTTTTGATACCATTTTAGTATTTCTTTTCTCATTCGTATTGCTTTTGAATAGTAAAGCAATGTGGTTTCACATACTGAATTTATATTTAGTTTTGTTAGGTTCACTTACTAATTCTCATAAAATATTAGTTCCTTGAGATTTCCTGTGCACACAATCCTTCTACCCATGAATAAGCAAAAATTTCTACCCTTTCAATCTCTTCATTACATGTGGCTATAATACTTGCTGCCAGGTGCCCATTTTGGCATGATATATTATTTTTGTATTGGGAAATTTTACTCACTACCCTTTGATGAAGAACTTTTCCAGCTGCATTCATGAAAGACTTCTGGCCCATGATTTTCCCTCTTGTTATTTCTTATATTCTTACCAGTTCTGGTCATGAGATTTTACTGGCAGCAGCATTACATTGTTGGGAAGTGATTACTTTGAGTCCCCTTTGTCATTAATATTTTCATTAAAATAATTTCTTTTTCCTTAAATGTTCGCTAAGTCTTATCAATGAAGCTCTCTGAGACTAAAAATTCGCTCATGATAAAGTTTTGAATTATGCATTTTATTTCTTTACTACATTTAGGACTGTTTAAATTTTCTGTTTCTTCTTATGTCAGTTTTCTAAATTATATTTCCTAGGACTATCCCAAGATAAAATGACTAGCCTCTGGATCTGCAACATTTCATTCTGCAGCTCTAATCAGTCAACCAATCTCTGTAGACACAACTTCTTTCCTGGAGTTCTCATTCACAATTTCTGATCTCAGAGAACATACAATATACAGCTTCTCTATATGTGGATGCATGTGTCGTGCATACATGTGTGTTTGCATGTGTGAGTGCGTGGTCATACATGTATGTACAGGGGTATGTGGAAGCCCAAAGTTGCCTTAGGGTGTCTTTCTCAGTTACTTTCCACCTCATTCATCGAGACAGCTCTCTTGGTGGAATTGAACCCAGAGATCACAGATAGACACCTTCTGGCTAGCCTGCTGTGCTTAAGATCGCTGTGTTCGTGTTCAGAATGCTGGAATTAGAGCTGGGTCTCTGTAACCACCTTACATTATGTGAGTTCTGGGAATTCAAATTCTGGTCCTCATGTTTCTGTGGTAGGGATTTTAAACAACTGAGTCTTCTCCTTATTCACCAGATTCTTTAAATCCAATGAAATCTGTTTTGTGGACTATAGGTATAGCACATGGATTAACTTTATGGTGCTCTGTGTAAATTTAAGAATGCGTGTCCTCTGTAGTTGTTGAGTTCCATGTTTTATGTAAGTTCATCAGTTCAAGTTTGTTCAAATTTTTCATATTTTAACTAACAGTTTATAGTCTTATTTCATCAGTTATTGAAAGATATTAATTTAAGTATCTTACTTTTCTTTATTTCCAGTCTTTGTGATGAACCTGCATTTTTATTAGTTCAAATTTCCACTATTAATTGTTAGCTCCTAATTCTCTTACATTCCTTCAGTGACTAATCTTAGTGACAATGACATTATCCCATTGTGTATTAGTATAAATAGGTACTTAAATAATTTTTACTATGAATGTTTCACATAAGTGTTCTCGTGTACTTTACTTTATAGATACTTAACCTCTGTGGTATTGTTATTGTGCTAAAAGGCATTTAGAGCCACTAAACCTTCTCTTTCTAAAAACTTCTCCCTGCGTCAACTTGTAGGTGTTCTGCTTCTTTTCAGGGGTACCCTCTTGAGGACCAGCTTTAGTGCACGTCTTTAAGGGGCCTCACAGATGCATATCGTAGCAGTTCTATCTATTCTGTTCAGAAGTCATCAGTGAGTTCTATTACTGATGCTCTGAGGGAGAAGTTAAAGTCTCTACTCTCTCATTCTTCGCAGTTCTGTGAAGGTATACTTTCTTTGTTTTCATCCTGATTATGTGAATATCATTATATTTCTTGAATCTGTGGTTTGATGACTTCAGTTTAGAAAATTTTGCTTCAAGAAGTTTTCTAAGTTAAACTTCACCCCTACTTTTTTTTTTCCTTCTGAGATTTAAACTACACATATATTGCTCTCTCTATGGTCTGGCAGCACAGCTTTGCCCATTGTCCATTATCACTGTATTCTTTGCCTGTTGAAACCACCGACTGAGCTATTAATGTCTCACTCCAATTTTCCAGTGTTGTACTTTATACAAATGTTACTGAAATGTTCCTCACAGATGTCATCTCGTGCCTCTTCTTTCTGCCCTTTTCCTGTTTCACTAACATCTTCGTGTCAGTTGTTCTTGAAGCCACAGAAGACAACTTGTGTATCATCATGAGTTTGATTCTAATAACTACCTCTTCTTGGGTTCCTGGTCCTATAGCCTTATATCTCTGACATTTTCTGGCTGATTGTTGGACACCAAGTATAAAAAATTGCAAACAGTTTCAACCCCATTGTTTGACAAATTTGCCTCTGAGAACATCAGCCCACATATGTTGATGAGGTAGCCAGTTCCTTGATTCACTTCTGTCTGTGAGTAACCTTGAGTCATCTCCTGGCTACTTCTTATCTCTCTGACTCCTTTAAACAGGTTACTTTTTTCCCTTACAAAATTTGTTGACTCTGTGTGGGAGATATAAGCTAGTGTATCACAGCTAAAAGTAGAGAATCTCTAAGTCTTCAGACATGAGGTATAAAACCATTTCTGGAGTATGGTACGTTCCTGAAACCATAGACTTAGTGCCATTAATTCTATTTCCTTGTGCTTAACTATGACTACAGATTATATCTGACAGGAAAATTTTTTCCTACTTCCTCTTTCTTACAGTGCATTTGTTATCTTTGAGAAAGCTACAGGTAAAATATATATGTAGATATACATACATACATACACACACATACATACACATCCTTATAACAAAGTTATCCTACCTTAGGTCTTTTTACTTCTTCACAGTAATGGAATTGTTTATATTTATCAAATTTCATTGTAGTTTTTGAAATTTTTTCTAGAAATAGATCTCATGGCTTCATTAACCAAGCCACCTTCTCAGCTCCCAATAAACCTTTGTGAAAATACTTTTGAGCTCATCTTATGTTCCTCTTGAGACTGATATCCATATAGCTATTGGGTATCCATTACTGGTAGTGTGTGTGTGTGTGTGTGTGTGTGTGTGTGTGTTTTAAGAGTGGGTAGGTGTGGCCTTGACTTAGTCCCCTTAGGTTCTGTACAGAATAAGAGTTCCTTGTACCCATGGTGGGAGTCAAAAGGAATTTTACAGCCTTGTCATCAACATAATTGATGCTGGTGTTGCCATCTTTTAAAGGAGTACCCATGTTTAGTTGGCTATTGGAATAAAGGAAAAACTTAGAGAGTCAGGGAAAGACATTGAAGATAAGAACAAGTCCTTTCATAGCATCCATATCATGGTACCCAGGTCTCCTCTCCAGTTGCTCTAAACAGAGCTACTTCAGTTAACTTTGGTGGGGGATGGGGGAACTGGGGAGGGGACTGTTGCTTTCCTCGACTCTTCCAGAGAAATTTCATACATATTTTGCTCAGTGTGTCAGCCTGAGCATCTGGGAAGTATAATGCGTTCTTGGCACCATAGCCCTTTGTGACGTCTGTCCATTGCCTCTTGCAGGAGGAGCAGGGGTTGAGTTTGTCTATTTAGAGTATTGGATATTTTGGTGTCTATTATTTAGAAAGTTGTGATTGGGATCTCTCTTCAAGCTGAGATTATTTTTGTCTCCAAATAATCAAAGCCAGACTCCCCACAGGAGGCTGCAGGCTAGTGGCTGGTGCACTTGGATGGAACCAGGATGCAAACCTCATCCCCCCACATTAGGAAGGAGAAGGGGATGGAAAGGGGGGTAATTGTTCCAGAGAGGTTTGCCCTTATGGTTTTGATGATGGATATGGCAAAGCTGGGAAGGCAAATAAACTTTCCCTGGGACAAACAACATAAAACTATAGCTTCTTTTTCAATGTTTTGCCTTCATTCTGGAAAGGGAGACGACAAATTAGACAATAAGGTTTACAAGAACAGAAACCTAGTTTCTAACCCAGTGTGTGTGATTTTGTAAATAAAACTACAGCAATAATAATAACAACAACAACAACCTAATATTGTCATTCATTTCCTTCTAGACCACAGACCTGAGGGTACCTAATCTAAGTACCATGAGGATACATTTTGAATAGTAAACACATCTAGCAATGCCATTATCTTTTGTCTCCTTCTTCTGCTTACTAAGATGATGTCAGTATTCATAGTCAGATCCATCATTGCCTAAGTAGCTTGTGGAGACTGATACTGAGCATTAAGCCTTCACACCACCATCCAGAGTATGCACCATGCCTACTTTCACCTTGAGACAAGCCTGACTCCTCCTCACTTTCGCCACGGAGATGCTCTCACTTGAATGGACCGAGCCTATGCTCAAAGCCCATGCAGATCTGGATCCAGATCTGGACCATGATCACCTTGTACCACTGGATATTGAACTCCCTCACTTGGCTTGCACGCACACTCATAGCTGGCCCCTCCAATCTGGGAGCCAAAATTCATGGATCCAACCTGTTATAGGGTGTAAACATTTGAGAAACAGTACCATCTATACTGAACATATACAGACTCATTCTTTCTTGTCATTATTCCTTAAACAATACAAACTAGCAACCCTCTACATAGCTTACTCTTCGTTAGAAGTCCTTTGTAGATAATTTAAAGTATAGGTTATATACAAACATTATGGCACCTTCTATTAGAACACCTCTGGAGTTTGGTATTTATGGCGGCATGTGTCCTGGAGTCTATCTATGGTTAGAGAGGGCTGTGTGTCCTGGAGTCTATCTATGGATAGAGAGGGCTGTGTGTCCTGGAGTCTATCTATGGATAGAGAGGGGCTGTGCTAGTCTTTGCTCAGGATTTTATATAGCAACCTCTCAGTCTAAGTCTCTCTGTAGGCATAGACCATCCAACTTTCATGCTGGAACTGAGGTAAGCCTTTTCCCACCCTGGGGCAATGTGTTCCTCTTCAAGCTTCTGTGAAGGCTTGTGAACAGGATCCTTCATCAACTCAAGGCATGGCTCCCTCTTAGTGTAGTTTACAGTATATGGCTTCTCCTGAGTGGGGTTAGAAGTTCTCTGAGAACTTTTCTCCATCTTCCACACTTCCATGTTGTCCACTTGCCCATGTGAAGGAGAATTCCTGACAAGAAGCTGTGTCTGCAGATGCTGACTGATGGAGTGTTGCAGATCTAGAGCCTAATTATCATTCACCTTGGGTGAGCACTAACCATTTTCTACACCTTCTCTGTGTCTGACCTTATATTCTGTTACAAGCAGACATAACATCCAGACAAATAGAACGATTTTTGGAATATATTAACATTGCCCTAGTTTTCCACCAGTCAAAGGGCTAAGGGTATTGTCAGACAGAATCCAAGGCCTGTGGCTGAGATTCTCCCCATCTTGTTGTAAGCTGCTGCACATATATTTCCACGAATGTATTTTATTAATGCCTTGATTTATGACTGTCTCTGTTCTGTCACCATAGAAATGTTCTGTCACCCTTCCACATTGCTATAATAGAGCTTGAGGTAACCCAACAAAGAGGGAAATGCTAATTAAATACCATTAAGTAGAATGGCTTGCCCTAAGTGCAGGGTCACCTTCACATAGGTGTCAAAGTTATAAAACCTGCCATTAAATTCTGAGGTGCAAAAGGGTGGCCGGCTTGTGAGGAGCCAAGAGTAAGAGAAATGGAGAAGGGGTCAAAAGCCATGAAAAGCTGAAACTAAAATAGTCCAAGGGGAAGTTGTGATGCACCTGGAGTATGTTCCCAGGAGAGCTACAGACAGAATTTTCAGGAGCAGAGTCACCCCATTGAGGGTTCATGACAAGATGTAACCAGCTATTGGCTCTGTCTGTGTCTAAGAACCATCTCCATATCAAAATGACATCATGAGTCCTGGCCACCATAGCCTGTGCTCTGGAGAACTATTCACTATGAAGCCAAATAAGTGAATTTAGAGATTGACCGAAGAGAACCAGAGCAAATAGTCAAGAACACGAAGGAAGGGACACACCCGTAAGGCCAACCTTTAGTGGGTTTCTAAAAATGCAGAAAGAATGGTATGGGATGAGCATCTGAACAGACAGACCGGCAAGACCACAGTGGAGAATCTGGTCTATTTCACATTTTCGGGGGCGGGGAGAGATGTCAGGACATTTATGTGGCTCTCCTTAAATTTTTTTAATTAATTGACATCAGAACACAAAGCAAATGAACTCCAGATCGATGCAAGAGTTTAATGCAAAACAAAATCACAGAAGATACGTCGTGTGTGAAAGAATCTGCAAGGAAGTGTTCCAGGCACGCGGGGTGGCCTTGCTCTTGCTTCTGAGGAGCCAGTACAGTGAGTCTGAAGCCAGGGAGGTCCGGATGACCTACACTCAGTCGGCTTCATGTGGCTATTTCCAGTCACCACCTTGAGCATCGTGTTAGTTCTTTAGAGAGGATTCCCACAATGGTTTGAATGTGTCCCTGCAAAAATTATTGTTTTGGAAACTTAATCTTTTAAGTCCAAGGCCAGAAGTCTTGGGAGGTAGGTTGTTTAAGATAAGATGAGGTGATGATCTGGGGTCTCCAACATAGCATCAGAGGCTGTCTCCACATGTGAGGCCCTCATCCATTCTGTAGTATAGCCAGAGGGCTCTCACCTGATGCCAAGGAGACATGGGCACCAAAAAGCAATTTTTATCTATTTTTCAATAATTTCTTATATGTATCTGTCTTTTGATTACACTCACCTTCTACTCCCCTTCCTTGTGCCCCCTCATACTCACTGGGGGACCATTCAATTTATTCCTTTTAAACCACTCAGTCTCTGTGATTTGGTATAACAACGCCACATAGACTCTTTTGCTTTGCAAAAGGATGCTGAAGGTACATAGCTAGTCCTGCCTATTTGCAAAAAAAATGGAGGCCATAAGATCCTAAATGGCCATTCAATCTATGTACTTTGGGGCTGGGCTCAGTAGGTGAATGTTCTAGCCAGCCAAGTCTGACAACTAGAGTTCAATTCCCAAAACTCACATCAAAGGAGGGCTTATGGTTAAAGAACATGAGAAGGGGCTTTACACATACGTCACACAGCTGATCCTTACTCTCTGTGGCTATCACCACTCCATTCCCCTCCCTCACACCCTCCATACCCCACACCGCTGCCATCACTTCATTCCTCCAGGTTGTTACCTTTCCCACCAATTTGCATCTGAACTTTAAGATTTCCCATTTCCCAAAATGAAGCACAACAAGAGAAACTTTTTATGTTGGTGTTCAGGAGGGAGACAAAGAGACTAAGGTGTCATCAAAGCCAGGCACCCTCAAAGCTGGAAGGGTGGGTCTGCTCCATGAAGCCATTATCTTCTCATGGTTCCTCACTCCTTGCTTGGTGAATACCCATCTTCATCCTCTCCTCTGCTCCTCATCCCTGCATCTTTTCTCTTCAGCTTCCCTCTGTCTGATGTATCCAAATTTCCCCTCTTTTATAAGGTCACCAGTCAACTGGATTACAACTCACCCTGACCACTTCATTTTTAACGAGATTACTTTGTTAAGGACCTTATCTCCAAATGAGATCATATTCTTTGGAACTGGGGGGGGGGACTTCAACCCCCAAACAAGGCTGAGTTTAGGTTTTTCAGACTATGGTTGATTCACCCCTACGGTGAAGTTTCCCAGCATAGGAGTTGTTTCCCACGCGTCCAGAGTTGGGGCAAAGGTCATGTAATTTATAGAGAAGGGCTCTCCGGTTGCTTTTGGAAGCTGCTCAGATGCCCCTTCCAGCTTTCCCTGCCCTCAGTAGGTCCTCTTTTGGCTGATTGGAGCTGACTTGCTCCTCCAGGAGCTTTTAGGCTACCTCCCGTAGTTCACATCTCATAAGCTCAGAATCTCTGCAAGTCATTCTGAGACACTGCAAATCTGCAGAATAATTGAATCCTTAAATAGAGGCTGAGGGGAGGGGATAGGGAACCGGCAGCACCTGGAGCCTGAAAGTGCAGGTGTTGTGTCAGGTGGGAAACAAGGCTTCCACCATCTCTTCCCAGCCCAGAGCCTCTCGTGTGGCCTCCTTTCCCACATCCCGGAGCTTTGGCTTTGACCTTAGTATGCACGAAGGAACTATTAAAAAGTTTTTAAAATGGGGTAAGTATAGTATATGCAAGGCACCCCCTCAAAAAATTGGGGATCATGTGAACTCTGCTGGCAGAACATGTGCAGGTGTCAGCCGGGGCCATGGTCAGGACGGAAGGGGTGGGGTTGGGCAGGTACCATGGCTGAAGCTAAGGGAGTACACATTGGATATGAATTAAAGCAGAGGGGTTGTGAGTGGTGGCTAAGAGAAGCAAGATCACACGGCTCCGTCAGCGGCTCCAGCTTCTGGGCTCTCGGCTTTTGTGAAAACTTCCACATCTGATCTTGTGCAGCCATTAGCTGGGCCCCCTCATCACCTTTCTTTCTTCTAGAAAGGACCCAGATTCCACCCTCTCTAGTTGACTATCAGTGACTAGAAAATGACATCTCATATTTGTATGTTGTCTTTAACTTATACGATCTTATTTTGTAAGTAGATAAAGTGATCTATTTTACAAGTGGATCTTTTATGGATGGAGAATGGACTGGGGTTTGAGAAAGAGATGTAACAGTTGAGATCATCCAAACCATAATTGGGGTTGGGAAGTAGAGCACTAACTGGCTTAGCATGTGCAAAGTCCAGGTCCATTCCCAGCACCATACACACACAAACAGATGCACACACACACACTAACATACACACAGACATACACACACAGACATACACACACAGACATACACACACAGGCATACACACACACAGGCATACACATACATACAGACACACAGACATACACACACACACACACACACACACACACACACACACACACACACACAGCTGGAAGACAAGTTCTGTGGGCAAGATGTCTTCACCACAGAAAAACTGTGAGGCCCTAGGAGTAGCTTTTGTGCAGGACATACTTTGTACTTCCTTGCACTTATTCACTTATGCCTTTTTCATGGCCAGTGATGGGAGAGAAGTCGCCTAAACATCTCTCAAGTGTCAGTAATGGCATTACAGTCTAAGAAATATGTAGCTAGATGGTTTTGTCATTGTGAGAGTATCACAGGTCTCTCTCTCTCTCCCTCCCCCCTCTCTCTCATGCACATGCACCAGCACATGTACATGTACACCCACACCCACTCATACTCTAAGTTGGCTGAGACACCCCTGGGTGCTATGATTTCATGGGACCCCTTTGCACATACTGTGCTTCATTAATCAAAACCAGACTCAAGTGTAGAGCTACAAAAAGAAGCAAGGTTCAAATTCTTTAGGGACTGGAAAGAAGTGGAGATTTACCATTCCAAGAGCCACATAGCCACAGTCAAGGCATCTCCGAGACTCATAAGAAAGATGTGGTCCCAAGGCAGACATGTCCAGTGTACCTGGAAAAACAATTGGTTGAGTTGACTTTCATTATATAAAACTGTATTCGTGACCAAGACTCTCAGTCTGTTTTTCTGCCCTTTCTTCTCTTGGGCAGAAGGGCCATCTTGTCCTCTATATTCTTTGGGCTCCCAAGCCATCCATCTTTGGGCCAAGGTCAGTGTTCAGAGTCTTTAATGGGATAATAAGGGTTCAGAAAGAAGGAAGAGGCATGGTGGTATCTGGTTTATTTGGCATCATTACCATGATATACTTGAGGCAGGCCACTTTATAAAGAAGAGAGATTCTAATCTAAAGTTAAATGACTATACATAGTAATGATTTGTTTGCTGACAGAATTTCAAGGTGGCTCAGTTAGGCTATGATATTTTGAGAGTTAATGATCACATGTCTGTCTGTCTGTCTGTCTGTCTCTTTCTGTCTGGTTTTTCTCCTCTTATAGAGCTCTCTGGATCCAATCATGGTGTCTGTCCTGGTGACCCTATCTAATTTTAATTACCTCCCAAAGGTCTTATCCATAAATATCATATTTCCCACTCTGTGGGAAACTTTTTTAAGGTTTACATTTCTGCTCATGAGATCCTAGGGAGCATGCTCAAATGTTATGTAAATCACAATCCCTGCTTGGGCATTTATCCCTTGGTTCTGGCTGCTTGCTAACATCTGTCACTTTCATGGCTCCTACTGCCATCAGGCAAGCCATCATGCTTTTAGCTACTGTGGGTGGCCTGGACCTGGGGCTCTAGGGCTCTTCCTCTTCCCTGTCCCTCCCTGGGTGTGGTAGAAATGGCTCCTCCACTAATCTTGGGCTTGCATCACTGTTCTCTTTGGCCTCTCACATATCTGTCTCCTGGGGAGACACCGTCTCTGTCTGGTGTAATAGCCTCTTTAAAGGTCAAATGCTCGTGCTTCCTGGTCAGATGCTGATAGATAAAACCTCCCCAAGAAGGAAGCTTGTAGCACACAGCTTTCCAGGACTCTTTGGTCTGTCTGTCCCCACTCAAGTGCTGCCCCTGCCAGAAGAATGAGGGCCCCTAGTTCAAGTAAGCCTTTTCTTGGAAGGAAGGGTTGGAAAATTGGACTCTGTGATTTGTTGGACACGTGTTTACATGGAAGGCCTTGCAGTCCTACAGATTTCATGACTCCAAGACATTCACTGGCTTCCAAGTTTTATATATTTGAATGTTTAAAAAATAAATTTGGCGGAGAGATGAAAGGGCTGGGAACACTTTCCATGTCCTCCTTTGTGTTGCTTCAGATACTGCTACTGACATTTTATAAATAATTTTAACCTTTCTTCACCTTCTATATGTCAAGTTCTTTTTCTTTTTTTTAAAAAGGCACTGTAGATAAGAATGAAGCTGTGGTTGGAGTCTTTTCTTGATGGGGGAATGTGTGTCTTGAGGATACAGACAGGAAACTTTCATGCAGCAATACTTTCCAAAGCCCATGGGCAGAGTAGCACACACATTAGTTAGTGGTCACAGAATACAGTAGGGTCAGAACTCCTTTAGCTCAGAACCTTCCCTGTGTTGCATCTTCCCTTTCCAACTCTGTTCAGTCTTCCTGTGACCTACACATGCACCCAAAACTATCTCCCACCCAATGCAGTCTCTTTATCCATATTGGTCTCTCTTCTCCCTCCAAGTCTAGGCTCCTCCCTCTTTGTTCTTTTGTTCTATCATCTGTCTATCTATCTATCTATCTATCTATCTATCTATCATCTATCTATCTATCTATCTATCATCTATCTATTATCTATCTATCTATCATCTATCTATCTATCTATCTATCTATCATCTGTCTATCTATCTATCTATCTATCTATCTATCTATCTATCTATCTACCTACCTACCTACCTACCTACCTATCTATCTGCCTATCTCATCATTATTCAAAGCACTCCTGTGGTAAAATCACTGACTCCAGGCAGGACTTCTTTGGTGACTATAGTCTCCTTTGATTCCGTCTTGGGAACTCAATGAACCTGTTATCCCTGCTCATGGCAGCTTTGTTCCCTAAACCTGTCTGGTTGTTTATCTTACCCTTCATGGACACTCAAGCTTCTTTTGGTGGCCAGCTAGAGTAGAATGATTTTCTACTGTTACACCAAAACTTCCCTTCAAACTACTATTTTTCTCTACAAATCTCTAAATAGTAGCCGCTATTGATCATGTACAATAGATCTATAAAGTGTATTGCTTGGTTTTTAGTGGTTCAACACTCACTTACTCTGTTTTCTTTTGGGTGACTCAGGCCACAGTACGTTGCAGGGCAGTTGAATTACTACTGTGGCTTAAAGGGGTAGAGATGTACTTAAACATAAATGCTAGGACTCAGAAAGCAAGTCACTCAACAGATGGGTCCTCATGAAATTAAGAAGCTTCTGTACAGAAACAATAACAACAAAACTGAACCAAATCCAGAAAAGAACAAAAACAACAGCAAACAAAACAAAACAAAACAAAAATGTAAAGAGGCAACTTATAGAATGGGAGAAAATTTTTGGTAGCTATACATCTGACAAAAGATTAATAGTTAGAATATTTAAAAAACTAAAAGTACTGAGCAGGAAATCAAACAATCCAATCAATAAGTGGGCTAATTAGATGAACAGAGAGTTCTCAAAGGATGACATACAAGTTGCTAATACATACACCTAAAATGTTCAACCACATTAGCTTTCAGGTAAATGTAAATCAAAGTGACAAGATTCCAACTCACCTTAGTTAAACTGATGGTCTTTAAGAAAATGACAGCTAATATTGATGACTGTGTAGACCAAAAAGGACCCTTTCCCAGTGCTGCTGATCATGTAAACTAGTACAGTTACTGTGCCAATTGGTATGGAGGTATCATGGCTTGAAGGAGAAATGTCCTTCCTAGGCTCAGGGATTTGAATACTTGATCCCCAGTTTGTGGAGCTGTTTGGGGATTTCTACAGACTTGTTGCTGGATGTATGTCACTGGGGGTTGAGGGGGGCAGGCTTTGAGACTACATAGCCTTACCCTAGTTCCTACTCATCTCTGTGCTTCATGCTTGCAGGTGAAGACATAATCTCTCGGCTCTCTGCTCTTGCTATCTTATCTGCCACATACTGCTACATCCCCATCAGGATGGTCTCTTATCTCCCTGGAACTATAAGCCAAAAAAATTGAAAAAGAAACATCTTTCTTTCCTAAGTTGCTTTTGCTAATGGTGTTTTATCATAGTAACAGAAAAGTAATGAATACAGAAAGTTTCCTTTTAAAAAACAAAACAAACAAACAAACAAACAAAAACAAAACAAAAAACCTTAACAGTGTATCTACCATATGGCCTAGTTATGTTATTCCCAGATTACTTACTCAGAGGACTCTAGTCAACCCATCACAGAAATATTAGATATTAATGTTTATTGCCCCATTGTTCACAATAGAACAGTGGAGCCAATGTACGTGTCTATCAACGAGGGATGAGTAAAGAAAATGTAGTGTATACACACAATGGTTTGTAGTCATAAAGAATAAAGTTAAACCATTTATGGGAAAGTGGATACAGCTGGAGAAAATCATATGAAAGGAATCAAAGCCAGACCCAGAAAGACAAACATCATGTTTTCTCTCCTTTGTACTTCTTAGATTTTATGTATGCATGCATACATACATACATACATACATACATACATACATACATAGTATGCACACACATCAAACATATATATGTACACACATATGCACAAATACATATATGAAATTGTCTTGGAGAACAAAGATGGTATCAAGCAAGGAAAATGTGCTCCATATACTTACACAAAAAATTAAAAAAAAAATACTAAATGAAGAAATGAAAGCAAACCCATCACTTCCACGTTAGGAAAAGATTTTCTCAAAGATCCACCTGTTGAAAACTTGCTCCTTAATGTGGTGCTCCTGGGAGATGGTGGGAGAGCCTTGACCTTTGGTGATACCCTTGTAGGAAGTGGTGGGATTCTGTTTGTTTCTTCTTTTGTTCCTTGGCTCATGGTGAGTGATTCTGTGTTGTGTATGCCCTCTTTGTGACAGAGTGACTTGCCTTAGGCCCAGTTGATCATGGATTGATATCTCCCAAACTGTGAGAGAAAATAAGCCATACTCTTTGTAAGTTAATTATCTCAATATTCTGTTAAGGTGATAGAAAAATAACTTAACAGATTATCGCAATTCTGTGTCTACAAAGTCTAGTCCAGGGGTGGGTACAGCCAAATCAGAGATAATAGGATACAGTTATGATAATGTATATTATCATAATTAAGTTAAGATAATGATACACTGGTTGAGGTCCCCTCAGGTGAGATCTTCAGAAAGCAGAGTCAAGGAGGGAAGGAAATATTGAGTTTGTGTCATTGTTTAAGACCCTTGGTCAAACTATACCTGAAGATATAGGAGCTCCTAGATATGTCTACCATAAGAACAATACATTAACATTTTATCCTTTTATCCTTGACTAGTTCATCTGGATATATAAGTTTTATTATTAAAAGAATATAAATGTTTTTATGGTTGGACATTTTTAAAAGTACAACAAAAACAAGATATCTAGATGTATTAAAAATCTTTTAATTCTCACACTAAAGACAAATCTTGGTCAAAAACCTCATTCCTTCAGAGAGATGGAGCTGGAGGTCCACAGACATACGGAAAGGATGAAATTAAGCAGTTAGTAAGACTAGTGATACAACTGCTCAAACACAAGTTTAACTTCAATGCAAATAAAATGCAAATTAGCTTAAGATACCTTCATTTTCATATTAAATTGAAAAAGACTTGATCAAAAAGGATAGTACATATATTCTTAATGATGCTACTGTTTATTACCACAGCCTTCCTGGAGGCTCTAAATATAAATTTAAAGCCAGGGAGGGTTGTCTTCATTAAGACTTTTACTACTTTGACAAAACACCATGGCCATAAGCAAGTTAGGGAGGAAGAGATTAACTTCATTTATCCTTCCAGGTAACAGTCCATCATTGAGGGAAGACAGGGCAAGAACTCAAGCAAGACAGAATCCTTGAGGCAGGAGCTGGAGCAAGGCCATGAATGAGTGCTGCTTACTGGCTTGCTCAGCCTCTTTTGGTTACAGAACTCAGGACCACTCACAATGCCCTGGGCCCTCCCCTAGCAATCACTAATTAAGAAGATGCTCTACAGACTGATCCTATGGAGCATTTTTAATTGGGGTTCCCTCCTCTCAAATGGCTCTAGCTTGTGTCAAGTCAGTATAAAACTAGACAACCCATGGGATGCTGGGTAAAGCCTCCAAGATGAGAAGTTTCCAGATAGGCTTACCTAAGGATGCTCACAGCAGCAGGACCACAGGACTACAAAAAAATCTTTTTGTGTTTAGTGTTTGGGGACAGTCTCACCTTGTAACTTTTGCTGCCCTGGGAACTTGTTATGTAGATCAGGTTAACCTTGAACTTTTAAAGAGCAAAAATGTCAAACTTAAAGATTTTACTTAGTAATTAATAAGATTGTGTGTGTGTGTGTGTGTGTGTGTGTGTGTGTGTGTGTTAACTTGGTTAAGAAAGAGCATCATTGAATGCACTAAAGAATTTCCAAGGATGAAAATTTTAAAAGATGTTTTTTACTCAAATTCTTCGAATGCTCAAGTCTGGGGGCGGGGCACTCTCTCAGATACCAATCAATTTTCTGGTCTTAACAAAGTCACAATCCAGAAGAGGAAAACAGCTTTCAGTGATAGACATAAAAATGTTAAATGGTGTTGTTGGTGATGGCAAATGGGAGGCTGAGACTCTTGGATAGGTGGGTGGGTCCTGGAAGGCTGTACAGAGAAAGAAACATTTGAAGCAAGTTCTGTACGCAGGCTGGGGAAGGTCCTAGTAGACTTTGGTGTGGGGGTCTGCATATGCCTGCTTGGATGTCATAGTAAAAACTCAAAAGAAGACATGGGATAGAAAGTGCCTAACCCTCGCTGAGGCCACTCAAGGCCTGGATGACTGCCACTGCCCTGGGAGCTCCTTCCTCTCCAGAGAAGGCTGGCCTGGAAACCCTGCCTGAGGTCCTCAGGGTGATTGGCTCTGTGCTGTCATTCCTGGGAGTTCAGCTCGTGGTCTGAAAGTGTTTTCCATCAGATTTATCTCTGCAAAGAGTCAGGGATTGGGGACTTGGGGGTAGAATCAAAAACTATGAAATTCTCTTTAAGTTTCTTCAGAAGAGAGCTTGGTGAGATATCCAGGAAGATTATGTATAAGCCATGAGTTTGTCAGCAGGCCCGATGTGTGAACTTTCCTGCTCCGTGGGAACAGTTATGGCAACATTAGTGAGCTACTCTTCCCACAATGCCTTGTGCTTTTGGATTAAGATCTAGACTCATGTAACACAGAAGACAGATTGTCGTATTGCAATGGCCCACATAAGAGCAGAGTGACTTAGCAAGATCTGCCAGGCAAGACAAGAAACCTGACTCAGAAATTCCCATCGTAAGAGGAATCACGGGACCGGCATAGTGTGCACACTTGCTTGCAAGCGAAGCTTGGAAATATATGACCCCCGTTTTGTTCTTAAACTTGGTGATCCCAACCCATGCCCCAAGACAGGTCCATCCATCCATCCCCCATAAGCCAATTAAAAGGGTCAAATTACTTGCAAAAAGCAGTCAAAGGTTTACTCAATATAGCCACATTGGGAAGAGGCATGGAGAGATCCACAGGATGTCCCAAGTCCATTTTTGGGCTCCTGAAGTGAGTTCAAAGTTTTGATAGAGGACCAAGGATGTGTACATCTAAGTAGTTCCCCGCAAGGTGTGAGGTCACCCTTGTCTAGGCTTCAGTCTTATCCTGTAAAGTGGTCTGACAAGTTAGTACTTGTTAGAACTGTGTGAAATCTCATTGGGGAAGACAAGTTCCCCCTTCTGACTGGTACTTTTCCCTTTTCCTAACATGAAGTTTCTAGGGAAATTCCCATTTCTCTGGAATCCCATTGTTTCAGTAGTCTGATGTCCATATCGAGACTCCTGGGCTGGAAGAGAAAACATTGATTTTGGTCAGTGTCTCCTGAATGTCAGGAGTTGTGCCCCATATGGTGCTATTTTATATGAGCTCTGTTATAAGGAGCACTGTAGGGGTGGGCCAGTATGGTGGCCCTATGCTGCTTTTCTGTTCTATAAGTGACTATGAACCATATGGATAGACCCCACTAGATAAAAACCAACTATATCTTCCAAGGGCTTTCTTTTAATCCAGTCCTTCAAATGCCAACCAAAGCTATGGTGTGACAGTGGGGCATCCAGAATATACTGCCTAAGTTTGTCGCAACTGCATATACACATTGCTAAGCCTTCTGCAGGGCTAGGCATGGCGCTTGTCAATGATCTTCCCAAGGAGTAAATTTGCCGAGCTTCCTAGTGAATGGACTCTGTGTTGGTTCACACATTACCAGCAGAATGGGCTAAGTTGATTTAGTATCTAGCAGATTCCTTTAGTTAAGCATTAAAAGCCTCAAACAAAACAGTCTTCCGTTGCTAAGGTCTGGTGCCAGTCCAAGGCCTGTCTGCCCTTGGACCCATTCCTATTCCCCGCTTCTTATCCTCCTCCACTGCCCATCAGTGGCTGGCTGCTCAGGCCACCCTTCCTCTGGCTCTCTTGCACTGAATGGGACTCCTGTGGTTCGGCTTGCACAGACCTCCAACTTGTAGCTTCCCCATTACTGCCTTCTCCACTGTGTCTCCCAGATCGAGTTGGTCCTAGCCTCCTGCTGCCAGCCGTGCTGAGCTACCACTATCACCTTGCATCTGAATCATTGTGCCAAATGCCCTCTGCTGATCCCCTTGACTGAAGAGGTCCTGTTTCCCAAGATAGATGGAGACTACAGGCCTTGAGATGCAAGAAGACTGCTCTGAGATTAGCGGTGATGACAAAGCAATTATTAACCTACACACACACACACAAAAAAAAAAAAACATAAAAGGAACGTGGGTACTCAGTTTCAGACACTCCCCTTAGGAGGTTAGGAAATTCTATATAGATATTAAAGTGAGATCTTGTGGTTAAAAAAAAAAGAAAGAAAGGTAAGGGTTATGGCTTTATAGTAATGCATTGGTACACAGGAAGTGAGAACCCCAACTGAGAAAATGCTTCCCTCTGATTTGTCTGTATGCAAATCTGCTGGGGCATTTTCCTAGTTAGTGATTGATGTAAAGGTTCCAGCCCACCGTGGTTGGTGGCATCCCTGGGCAGATTTTTCTGAGTTGTATAAAAAAAACAGGCTGAGCAAGTCATGGAGAGCAACCTGCTCCAGGTTAGGCCGTCAGGTCCTTCACCGATTCCTCCTCATGCTGGACTACAACTGAAAGCTGAGATACACTCGTTTCTCTCCAAGCTGCTTTTTTGTTTTCCTTTTTGTCATGGTGTCTTAACATAGCCTTATGGAAATAACTAAGACACATGTCTTATAAATAAATATAAGAACATATTTTAAACATATGCTATTAATCAATCCATTTGTGTATATACATATAAAACTGAAGGGGAAGAAAGAGTAGACACTCTTATTTATTTTCTTAGAAACTTGGACAGTAAACACAGTCTTCTGAAAAATACAGCTAATAACATGTATACTCTATTACAGGCTAGGAAATGGGGATCTAAAGAAGAAGCCAGAGAAAGAGCAGGGCAGTGGGAGACAGAGAGGAAAGGAGAGGAGAAGCTCCCACATGCCATCATGACACTGTGCTTCCAAGACAAGAGTGCCTGAAGACCTCTATTGCCAGAAAGGAGTGCCACTGTGTGAACTCTGCATTTGATCTCCTCACTCATTAGGCTCAGGCAGAAAGACTATTACTTCCAGGCCAGTTTTGGATAATTGACTCTGTGTGTGTGTGTGTGTGTGTGTGTGTGTGTGTGTGTGTGTGTGTGTGTATGTGTGTGTGTGTGTGTAGGGGGGAGATGGGGGCAGATAGAGCAAGAGAGAGAAGGGAGAGGGAAGGAGGGAAGGATGGAGGAAGGGAGGGAGGGAAGGAAAGAGTAAGAGAGAGAGAGAGAGAGAGAGAGAGAGAGAAAGAGAGAGAGAGAGGAGATCTCAATCCTGTCTAAAAGAATAGAGAAAATATTAGAAGGACATATGTACAAGGTTTATACATGCCTCCCCCAAGCTTAGTGCAGCCCCCAGCACCCTCCCTAAGTGCAGCATCCAACATCATCTCCAAGTGTAGCCCCCAACACCTTCCCCAAACACAGCACTGTCCCAAGCACAGTACCCAGCATCCTACCCAGGCATAGCACCCACCTGCCTCCCCAAGTGCAGCATTCCAGAACCCTCCCTATTAGTAACTTGTTTGAAGCCAAAAATAAGAACATGTGAAATGTGAAAGACAAAATAAGAGGGGAAAAAAGGTAGATTAGAGGAGCATCCTAAATATTAGAAAGAAATTAAATTAAATTGTTGTGGCTTTGCAGTTTGACCAATCTACAAAAGTTTTGAGCAAATCAATGAAAAGCAATTACATTTGTGAGAAGAATACAATAAAGTGGTCCATTGGAAAATAATTGTATGAAAACCAATAGCTTTTCTACATGTCAGTCAACAGCAGAAGCAAGGTAGAAATTTCAGTCCCAGTAGCAAAAGAAAAACAACACACCTAGGACTGAATTTAAGGAGCATGTCTTCAGGATATGTAACAAAGTTTTGACCACACATTGTTGAACAGCAAATAAGATTCACTGGTGTCAGAGTCTTAGTGTGTTCAGTGTAACTCTAAGAAGACTTCTCATAATGCTTTCTAGAGTCTGAAAATAACTAAAAATATCTAGAAGATAAAATATGTGCATTCATTAACATAAATTAAGATAGGTTGTAGAGCTACCATTTAAGTACAACGGAAAGGAAACGGAATGAGGTTAGCAGGGAGAGGGTATGAACTCAGGACACGCCTGCCATTCGGCTCCATGTGTCCTCTAACAAGGGTGATAGAGAGATACTTAAAACAATTGGGTTAAAGCATCACATATCAAAGCACAATGAATTTTATCTCATTAAGATCTCAGCATAAAGAATTCTAGAGATTTAACTTAAGGAGAACTCAGAAATGTAGAGCAAAATTTATCTGTAAAAGTGATCCAAAGATTTCTATTTTTTATGATTTGTAATTTTATGTTTCAAAAGGAGCACAAAACCAAACAATCATAAGACTCTGTGCTGTTCACGCCATCCAAGAACATACCCGAAGCCAGAGGCAGAGGCATAGACCCATAATCCCAGTATTTAGGGCCCCCAGGAAGACTGAGTTTACCATCAGCCTGGGCTATGCAGTGACTTTGAAATCAGCCTAGGAGTATAGAGGACTCTGTCTACAAAAGCCCCACAGCACGATGTTTCCACGTGCCCCGAGTCCACTCCCTTAGACCCCCAGCTCAGTCCCTCCTCCCCTTCTGTCTCTGTGGCCCAGAGTTCCAGCTAGTTCGCACGTATGGCACAGCCACAGCTGCTGTGGCGTCAAATTAGTCACACTGCAATTTTAAGAGTCATCAACTTCAAGGACAAAGAGGTTGTGAACATCCAGAAGAGCTCAGCTTCAGTAGAATGCATCATGTGATGGGAGACCTGGCCTCTGCTTTCTGTTATCATTTGGATTAAAGATGCCTGACAGGAAGTGACTTAGACTGTGGTCTACCTGCTGTCTATTGAGTGTGCACAGAAACACTGAGCCTGTAAGGTCTAGAGCCTGACCTGAGAGTCTGCAATGCTCACACGTTCTGGAGTGATGTTGCCTGGTGTGGAGCCCTGAGGATGAAGCTGACTTTATTTCTCCTTTCAGTTTGGTTCTAAACGATTCTTAACACCCCCCTGCCCTTCCCAAGATCATACAGGGGGAAAAAAAACAACCATCTCCCTGTGCTTTCTTTCTTCTGGGGTCTGATTTGTTTGTGTCATGGTCCTAAAAGTGAGTGAGTGTTTCTACCTGGGATTTGAATCAAATGTGGACTAAATGCTTCATGGACACCAAGAGCAAATAGAGAATAAAAAAAAATGCATGGAAAAAAAGAACATTTTTTTTTTGTCCTCTGCAAATACTTCAGTCAGATAAAACAGAAAATATCTTTATGAAACTATTAATAAATCCCTAAGACATCTCAAATTAAACAATGGCAAGAAATGTTATGTTTGTAGAAATACATAAAATTTATCTGAGGCCAGGACCTTTCATAGTGTCAGCCAATAAAGCAGATGGGAGATTCCACTTATTTGAATGGCTCTGGGATGAAGCTGTCAGGACTTAGAACCAGGACTTTGGGATTTCTACTCTGGCTCAGGTGACATAGGGGCGGTGGCGGGAGTCACTACAGTAGCTGTCGGGAGCAGTGGGTTCCTAGGTATGGGAATCTGTGATCTATTGCAGATGGCAGAAGAGCAATGCAACAGTCCTGGAGAACAACTGGCCTTTTCAGATCAGTGGCTGTATAGAGCTTTATTCACCAGTCAATGCCAGTGACTATAGCAAACGCACACACCTTGTCCTATGACCCAGAGACTACTTAGAATCTCAGGTTTACTCTCATGGCAGCTCACAGTGGTGGTTCCTATCGGGAGGGCAAGTTTTCCTCTATGTGGTGATTGAGTAATCCAGGCTCACTACTGTGATACTCCTTCAGCACAGCTTCCACAAAGGGAAGAAGAGAAAGAAAGAAGGCAAACCTATCTCTTAAATGTCTTGTCTGTTTGACTCAGTTGAGTATGACTTTACATGGATGAGAGTCACAGACTTGTTAACAGTAAGAGGTACGTCTTAGTCAGGGTTAATACTGTCATGTTAAAAGATCATGGCCAAAAACAAGGTCTTGGGAAGAAAGGGTTTAATTCATTTATAGTTCCACATCACAGACCATCATGGAGGGAAATCAAGGCAGGAACTCAAGCAGGGTAGGAGCCTGGAGGCAGGAGCTAATACAGAGGCCATAGAGGAATGCTGCTTACTGGCTTGCTCAGCCTGTTTTATTATAATACCTAGAACTCCTGCCAAGGGGTGGTGCCACTCACAATGAGCTGGGCCCTCCCACATTAATCACCAATCAAGAAAATACACCTCGGGCTTGCCTCCAGGCCACTCTGGTGGGGGCATTTTCTCAATTGAGGTTCCTTCTTCTCAAATGACTCTAGTTTGTATCAAGTTGACATAAAACTAACGAGCTCAAGGGTGCTCTGGGCAATGAGCACTGGGTATGTGGTACCTAGAGAAAGATGGGTGGACCAACATCTTTAATAGTATTGATACTAGACAGACAGAAATGGCCTGCAACCATTAACCAAAACCTCAGATTTGAAATAGAAAAGGTGCTTTAGATGTAAGGTCACAAGTTAAAAATAGTTCAATGTACTTAAAGTTTGTCTCGGTGACACTGTTTTATACACCAACTTAGGAAAGGTGTTATCAAATTAATATTTAGAGAGATACAGTTTTAGATTAGTTGGAAGCTAATTGAGTTCCTCTCAGATACTTTGCCTATCATTAAGAAAATCTCTTCTTAGGAGGTAATGAGGCTTTTGACATCAAGAGACTGTAATCATTTCTTTTTAAAAAAACTGACTGCAGAAATGAAAGACGCAAAGAGCCACCATGTTGTATACCTCTGGACAGTCTAGTGTGGGTCAATTTCTGTGTCGAAGAGCAGGATCCTTTGCAAAGACATTTGCAAAGAGACAGACTGTTAATCTTGGAGGACTGGTGGAGGCACAGTGTGTCTGCAGATCCTAGCATGGTTGCTTATGTCTCCGTATGATTTCTTTTTCTGTAGTCCAGGCTTTTATTATAATTCTGTCCATGCATGTCTTGACATAGAAACATCACTTGTATAGGTAAAGATGTACAGAATCCCGAAAAACCTCACAGAGTTCTGGTTATGACTAGCTTAGTAAGACCTTATTCATTCTATTCTCAAGCTTCAACTTCTTTCGCTTAAATGACATTTAGTAAATACTTGCTGTATGCTGCTGGTAGCTCTAGGTACTGACTCCTGATTCTGACCACCAGTGCCCTGTTGGCAGGCAGTCTTTTAGCACTGTTTGGATTTTATTCCTATAGTAGCCTGTGTGTTTTCTTAGCTGTGGGTTCATTTTTTCGTCACACGGACAAGCCCAAATTGATGTTGGTTGGCACTTAATTAAACGATGCAGTTCCTGAGATTATCAACGATTCTTCTCCTTTGAGGTTTACAATTAAGATACAGGACAGTGAAGGAGATGGCTCCCTATGCTGGGGGCGGGGAGAACAGAAGACAAAGAAGACAGACCTTAGCAACAGTGCTTTCCCAATCAAAGGAGAGGAATTTTCCAACCAAAACGAAGTGAGAACTTTCATCTCTCGGCAGGTAGTCCCAAGGAAAACGAAGCCACAGCTGCCAGGATTTTACATTAATCACTTAGTTTCTGTTTAATGTTCTCTTTATCAAGATTCTAATGCTTCATCCAACACACTGAACTCCAGTAAGGAGTCCTCAGAACTGACTACTTAGGGCTGGCCTTCCTTCCAGAACCAGAGATGTTTAAACAACATTTAAACACAACAAAAGAAAACCAAAAAGAAAAAAAAAACATCTTAACAAGGATTTTTAAACAGATTTATAGTAATTTCATCACAAACTCGTTCCTCCAGCGCTCTGCTCCGGTGGCCAGCCGGGGCTGCCAGAGCTCATGTGGTTTGCTCTCTTGGTCCTGTTCAGCTACTCTGCGGTCTACTCCTATCTGAGGAGTTCCAGTGACCGGGACGCAGAACAGCTTAGAGTCCTCTCTGCTCCTAAAGCCATAACCGCAGAGGCCAGAACAATATTTAGAGCGTGTATTCTCTCGTAGATACACAGCTGGAATGCTGCTGTTATTTACCCCTCTCCTTCCCCCAGACACTTTCGGAGAAATTGGCTTCAGGGAAACCCCTTGCTGCAGCTCCGCTCACTTTCCAGCACCCAAGGCGCCAGGAGTTTCTTTGGCAAAGATGAAGTTTGCTAATTAGGTTCCCCAAAGCATTGCATTTTAATAAGAGGAAGCCTTGCAGGCTCAAACAAACTGCATCATATATATATATTACTTGCTTTATTTAGCTTAGACTAATTTGTGGATATAACGTGCTCTATCTTTAAGTCGGCCTCAGACCAACCAGCTCGCTTCCTTTGCTGCTGGCCCTGGAGTGGCTGAGGTCTGTCTTTCTGGACCACAAATCTACCATCTTTTCCAGGTCTCAACTGTCTCTTGTTGGTAGTCTAAATATTGACATAATGTTTCTCTTCCCTCTCGCCTAGTCCTTCTTTATCAAGTCTTTCTCTTTCCAGCTCTTGCTGAGGAGCTGGGCACATTTGCTCATGTCTGCTCTGTCTCCCAAGGTTTTTTTGCTCTTGACCTTTGAGCGCTATTGTGTTTGGTGTGTGGGCCCCTTACTATGCTCGACATTTGGCATCCCAGGGCCCTTTAAGGATTTCCTGTCACGTTTCTTTGAATCCCTCCTCCGTGCTTTGCCCTCTGCTAGATAAGGCACCCTGCCTCTCTAACAAATAACAATAGTGCTATTTTTTATGGCACACACTCTAAAACCAACTACAGGTGAGAAATGTAGAATATAAAACCAAACCAAACTAAACCAAACAAAAAACAAAAAACAAACAAAAATAGGAAACCAATATCATGCAAAGTAGATGCTTAGGAAAAGTGTTTCAACACAGCCTTTGACAGTCTTGTCTTGTCTTTATTTGGTGGCTGATTCTCTTGCAAAATCTAACTCAGTAGATTTGAAGTAGGTTGAATAGAGGGTTCGGTTCCGTTATTTCTTTTTCAGTAAGCAGTGTGAGAGTTTAGAAAAACTCAACAAACTAAGGCTGTATGCATTTTATTCCTTTAGAGTTGACCTCATGGATGCTGTTTTTAGGAGATTCACATGGGGATCCGGTACCAGAATGAATCAGAAGCTTGACAGTGGACTCCATAGCACTGGCGTCTGGAGCGCATGCGCACTGACTGCACTGTCTGCCTTGGATCCTTCTGAAGCTGAGGAGAGAAGGGGCTTGGAAGGCATTCTCTAAGGGGCAGCAAGGGAGCAGCCCCACAGGATGCTAATTCTAAGGATGCTAATTCAGTTAGAGCTTGGCCTTGCTAGAGGACCTAGCAGCTGGGCACTTGGGAGAAAGATGGATGTGTGTGTGTGTGTGTGTGTGTGTGTGTGTGTGTGTGTGTGATGTATATATGAATGTATATATTCAGTATAACCACACGAAGACCTATGCTAGCAGGCTGTCTGTTGTCTGGGTTTCTGGCTTCCCAGCCAATCCGAATGCTCTTGCTTCAGAAGACTAGCTAAGACGCAGATGGTTCCACTAGCTGGCACTTTGCTTCATTAGACTTTGCCATGCTTTGCCCCCACCAAAACTCACGCTAGGGCTTAATTTCTCAGGGCAGTAGGATTGGGAGGTGGGAACTTGTGAGGGGTATCTTCACGGTAGGGGCAGAGCCTTCTTGTTGGATGCCTAGGTTTTCTAAGACCACATCACTCTCATGCTCTATGTGTGCCCTCTGACCTGCTCTGGGTTCAGCAGGACTTTAACAGATGGCCCACTGGTGTTGGCCTTTTAAACTCTAAGCCTTGGACCAAATAACTTTTTCCTCCATTGTCCTTCCTTCCTTCCTTCCTTCCTTCCTTCCTTCCTTCCTTCCTTCCTTCCTTCCTCCCTTCCTTCCTTCCTTCCTCCTTCCCTTCCTTCCTTCCTTCCCCTCCTCTCCCTCTTCTTCCCTTTCCTTCATGAGTGTACATGTGCTCGCATCTGTGCCTGCATGTATGCTTGTGCATGCGCATGTGCATGTAGCAACCAACAGCTCTAGGTGTTTTCCTCAGTCCCTCTCGGCCTGTTTTTTGAGGCAGGATAGGGCACTTCTCTGGAGTTCCCTTTTTCAGCTAGGCTGCCGGAAAGCAAGGTCTAGGGATGCTCCTGTCTCTGAGTCCTCAGTGCTGGGATTATAGGTGTGTGGCTTTTGTGTGAGTGTTGGCCATCTAAACCCAGTACAGCATGCTGTGCAGCAGGCACTGCCATGAATGACCATCTCCCCAGCCCCTGGCCCTTTTACTTTATACATTAGTCACTCTCAGAAAACTGGTGAGAGAAATGGAAAAACAGTCAGAAATAGGCATGGAAACTTGCCATGCTCTCGATCAAGAATTTGTCATTTCTGGTCCCTCCATGTCTTCTTATTGGTAGTCTATCATGTCCTTTGGTCCCACCTCCTTGTGTGGCTTTTACTTTTTTTTGTTGTTGTTGTTGGTTTGTTTTTTTTTTTTTTGGTTTTTCGAGACAGGGTTTCTCTGTTTAGCCCTGGCTGTCCTGGAACTCACTTTGTAGACCAGGCTGGCCTCGAACTCAGAAATCTGCCTGCCTCTGCCTCCCGAGTGCTGGGATTAAAGGCNTTTTTTTAAATGTTCCCTGTATATCTGTGAGAAAGAAGATGAAAAATTCACCTGATCATTTTATTCTCTTTTGTGCCCCATCACTAAGGTATAATGCTATTATATAATAACCCAAACCCATCACCCGAAGTCTTAGTTATAAGCACCAGAAACCATTCCTATCAGTATTGAAGCTTGGAGGGAGAATGTGGGTTGGTGGGAGCTGAGCAGCCATTAAAAGTTTTTAAGTTAAAAATTCTCAAAAATCGACACTCTGTTCCCACATCGCTGTGCTTTGTGTGAAGAGCTATCCTAAAAATGTTTTTGTAAATATATTTTAGATTAATTTTTATTTTCCGTGTCTGGATGTCTTGTCTGCATGCATGTCTGTGTCTGTGTTCCACTTGCATTTCTGGTGCCTACAGAGGCCAGATGGGGCATTGGATCCTTTGAATCTGGAGCTACAGAAGGTTGTGAGTCACCAAATGGGTGCTAGGTCTCCTGGAAAATCAGCAAGTACTCTTAACCATTGAGCCATCTCTCCAGGCCTCCAGGGATCTAATGGCCACCTTTCAGCATATGCTACTGGAGAGTCTATACCAGCTTTACTCCTTGCCTATCAAGATCAAATGGCTTTAAAGTTCATCTCTAAATCTTCCCCTCTTAGTACCCATCTTTCCTAACCTTCTCTTCTCACAACACCCTTGTCATATCTTCATGTAGAATCAGTTTGACTATGCCTTAGTGTACATAGAGTTCATCAGACTGTCCAGCGTGTATGTGTTCATTTATATTTGTGTGCTAGTTGTTTTATTTCTTGTTAATCCTTTTTTGAGTTCCCCCTACCTCCAACTTCCCCTTCCCAAAGTAAATATTTCACCTCCCCCCAGTTCAGGGACAACATCTTCTTAGTTGTTGACTATAGTCAAGCAAAACCCTAGGTCCAGCTTAGCCCCTTGGTGGGTATGGTTAACTTGTGGAGAAGGTGATCATAAAGGCAGGGGTAGAAAATGCATAAGTGATGAACCAATTAGACATTCAAGTTCCAGAATGACCTGTCTGCTGGATCATGTCATCTACACATATGGATGATTCGGAGAAATGGCCTTTGGAATGGACCATATCAAGATGAAGAAATGTTCTGGAGTAGACAGGATGCCAAGCCTAGCTAGGAGGACCACCCACAAAAGTTGCTGTGGAAAGAAGAGACAACCCTGGAGAGGGATGAAAGAGTCTATGGAGGAAGATACTGGACAGATGGATGGAGGACCACAAGGTGACCCAACTAGGGGGAGAAGGAAGAGAGGAGGCTGCTGTAGGTCTTGAGAGCAACAAGTTTACATGGGTTGGTTTATATTGTTGGATTAAAGCTGTTTGGCTAGGGAAAATAGTGTAAATAAGATGAATATAAGCCATCTGGCTGGTATATAGATGCACAATGGGGAACTATACAGCTAATTGGGAGAAAGTTGAAAAGAGTAAGAAGTGTGTTTTAGCTAGTGTGGGTGTGTCCCTTAAAACCCTGGGAAGTGGACGGACACAGAACTATGGTGACCTCACACAGTGAAAAGGCATTCTGAGGCATCTCAAGCTCCTTTCCATCATTGCCAATGCTCTCCGAAGCTCCTCGAAGTCGGGAGCCTTTGACAAGACTTCAGGGACAGCCAACAGCGATGACTGAGAACACGCCAAGTTCTGTGCTGCCATTAATTAAAATTTACAACACAGTTAATCTGGCTGCATTTACATATTTAACAATATGGATAATTGTTATTGTGTTGGGAAGCTTTCACGAATGAATGGTGACCAGATCCCATAAAGGCCTCTAATTTGTGTTTCTTTGCACAGTTCAGCTGAGCTTTTACAGATTTTCCTCGTCTTTGTGGGGCCTCCAATACCCCAGAAACAAAGCCAATGTTAACAATTTTCTGTGACACCAAATTAATCCTCTACACACACACACACACACACACACACACACACACACACACACACACACACACACACCTTAAAAGACAAAGGCCCTGGTTTGGTTTTTCAGAGATGTGTTCTCAGCATCTTGCTGTCCAGCCTCTCACTGCCTCTCATGTACTCATCCTTTCTCAGTCATTCTTCCCTCATAGGAAAGGTTTTTAAGCAACTGCTCCTCAGATTTCAATCTCCTTAAGAAGCCAGAGGGCTTCCTGTAATTGTAAGGACTGTCTCATACCTTCACATTTCTTATTCTTTTCTGGAAAGTTATGAGGTGTGTGTGTGTGAGGGGGTGCGCATTGGGGGCTATGCAACATGGTTGCCTGTATCCTGAAGCCTCTATGCTTTTGGAAAAACATAAGTGTGTTCCTTAACTTGCTTGTTTCTAGAATAGCTCTTTGAGAGGGAGATAATTATATCTCTAATAAGTGACTTTGAAGGCATCACGAGCCAAAGGTATTCCTGTCCTTTCATTTCACAAAGCAAGAAACCACAGTTTCCATTTTTCCTTCTGTACAGTGGATTTTGAATTGATATCAAAGCTTTGCTACCAAAAAAGGGTATACCCAGCCTCCTTGAGGAATAGAACACAGGATTTACTGCTGAGGATAGGAAACACTAGCTGACCTCAGGAAGGAAAGACATAATGGATATCAGTTAGCTACTGCTGCGTAACATACCATTCCAATAGTCAGTGTCTGAAACAACCACCATACATGCTTGTTCACATGTCAGTAGGTCTGATGGGAGTTGACAGATCTCAGCTACATCTAGATTGTTCTCCCTGGATTTGCCTTCTAGTTGCAGGTTATACTATGTCTTTTTTCACGTGTATTTCAGGCCCTACAGTAACAGACAGCAGCTGCTCAATGGAAGGAAACTCTTTACAGGGAAATGACAGGATGCAAGCCCTCAAACATCAGCATACAAGCATGCTTCAAATGTGACGTGTATCCTATCTTCTAAAATTTCAGTGGCTAACGCAAGTTACATGGCTGAGCCTACAGACAAAACCAGAAGAGGCTTCTATATTGACAAAGCCACTTCAGCTTTCTAGTGACACTCTAGGTCTCAGGAAGTTCACATCATGGGAATTCTGTCAGCTTCAAGCAAACATGGATGGTGGTACCCCAGGAAAAGTGAATCCCACCTTTATTTGGAGAATTGCAAGGTGATGCAGTCATGGGACCATGAACTAAAATTAAGATAAAGATTAGAATCAGTTGGTTATTCAGTTGACCACAGGGTGGCACCTATCACTCCAGAACCAGGAGCTCTATATTTATCCGGTGGAGATAGCTACTTGGGTGTGTGGCAGACCTATGGAACATTTATTTCTATAGAACCTCATATGATCAAATTGTATTCTTATATCCATGTGGTTCCTTGGAGCAGGTGGTGGATGGGAGAGGTTTCTTAGGCGATCTCAGTTCCTATATGAGGACACTGTAGGTCCAGATCCTGCTGCCTTGCCTAGGTTGGAGAAATCCAGCCAAGAGCTGACCGAGAAAATGTTGGAGATTGTTATTGACTCGGGGGCTTTCTGTCTCAGAAGCCCAAACCCTACTCCTTAAAAGAAAAATTCTTTTTTGATTTAATTAAAACTCGAGGCTTACTAAATGATAAGAGTAAACACAAAAGCCATATTTTAGGTTCCTTACCCTCCAGTACCCGCTGTGTTTGCTAACAAAGATGCTCACCTCTTCTTTCTTGAGCAGTGGGGAAGCTAAGCATGGGTCAGTATCAGGATCGATGCTCTGCCCCCAGGGTGGCTGTCGACAGCAAAGTCTCCCGTTTAGGTCTGGGATTCTTTTTTTTTTTTTTTTTGGTTTTTCGAGACAGGGTTTCTCTGTATAGCCCTGGCTGTCCTGGAACTCACTTTGTAGACCAGGCTGGCCTCGAACTCAGAAATTCGCCTGCCTCTGCCTCCCGAGTGCTGGGATTAAAGGCATGCGCCACCATGCCCGGCCTAGGTCTGGGATTCTTAAGAGCATCCTGTGAGGATGTGACCATGAAGGGTTATACCAAAGTAAAAGGGTTCTTATTTGTAAGAAAAAAATCGATGTGGTCTGAGTGAACGCAGGAAGGTTGTCCACCCTTCTTCTGTCTGTCCTACCGAAAGAGTCTGCCTTTGTGGAATGTGGTGCTTACTGCCTTGGCCTCTGTGGCTTTCCTTTAACTTCCGCTGACGACAAAGGACTGAGAGATTGCAGCCTTGCGACCTAGATGCTCCTTGGATCCAGATGCCTTGCTACTCAGACGCTCAGATCCAGCATCTGAGTCAACATTTCAAGGAAGTGAGACGCGGCGCGGCCGTTGGTGGTTATTTATACCGACTGATGTAACTTGCTCCTTACAAATCACTTATTGCTATTAACTCAAAGTGATGAGCTCATGCCTGGAAAAAAAAATTTAGAAAGAGAAAGCTTTAACAAAATGATGGAGTTTGGGAGTGCTTCTCCTGGAACCAGTTGGTTCTGGATGGAGGAGGAGGGAGTAGGCTTCAGAGTCCCCTTCCAGCAGATTTACCACCATCTTCTAAGACAGGGGGATCAACTACATGTCCCAGGAAACTGGGTGACTTTACTTACATGGCAAAGGTTTATGAAACAAGTCGCTATTCAGTGACTATGACACTGCGTCCCTTTGACCTCCCAAGTATGGTTTAAATTATTTTCCAAGCTTAGACTCTGGATTTTAAAAGAATGGTCCTATTTTAGGATGGATTGTGCCTGTGAAGTTTGAGTCTAATATGAAGTGAGTTGCATGTAGCTGAAGCTTAAATATTCATGATTCTTCACAAGTGTCTGAGGCCCAGAAATAATTTTGGCATCTTTTAAATCAAGAGAATGACCTGTCCATTTCAGTTGCCTCGTGGATTGCCTCAGCTAACACAACTGGTGGATGAATTATAGACAATCAAAGTCTAAGGCACTTAAAAGGAACTTCACACACTCACACACACACACACACACACACACACACACACACACGAGAGAGAGAGAGAGAGAGAGAGAGAGAGAGAGAGAGAGAGAGTTGTTGCCTATAACAAATAGGAAACATAGATTTTTCACACCAAAGTCTTTATCTAAGAAATCAAGAACTTAAAAACCATGGAACAATGCTGGACTGTGGTGACACACACCTTTTTAATCCCAGCAATCAGATGGCAGAGGCAGGTGGATCTTTGAGTTCGAGGCCAGTGTGCTCTACTAAGCAAGTTCCAGGATAGCCAGAGCTACATACAGAGGAACTCTGTCTCAAAAAACAAAGAAGAACACACAAAAAAACACATAACAAATAGCACAAGCAGAATTCAATGTTATGAAAAACTCAGAGCTGAGATAAATGGGAATACACTGTTGAAATGGGAGAAGTCTGAGGAACGGGGCAGTGTGCAGCTCAGGATGGCTGTTCTAGCAAAGCAGGTAAGGAAAGGTGAAAAAGAGACTAAAGACCTGCTCGGCTGCTGGACCCCACACAAATGATAACTGTCTGCTTCCCCCACAGCATACTGGAAATCAGTCCCTGGAAATTTCTAAATATACTTTCTTTTAAATTCTCACGACCAGTCTTTGCTTCTGACCACAGAACAAAATAGGTTGTTGGTTAAAGACTATGAACTTTCAGTTACAAGGCAAACAAGTTTTTTGGGGGCTGATACATGCACGGGAGCTGTAGGCACGGTTACTGTTATTAAGAAAGAGGTTTTTGTGTCTTCCATCCCCCTTACACAAAACAGGTAACATTTTTCATTAGTTGTACACATATCAAATCTCACATGGTATGCTTCAAATATGTATGATTTTATTTGTAAATTAAATATTTGAAAAGACAATAAAACTTTAGAACGAGTATACTTACATGTGTATCTGTGTGTATCTATGCCTGTGTAGGTGTGTTTGCTCAGGTGCATCATATTCAAGTATCACTAACTTAAAACATTTCATTGAATGGATTTAGCATGTCCCCAGAGTCGTGTGACTGCCAGGAGTCAGTTTTAGGACATTTTCAGCACCTCCAACACACAGACTTATGCTTTTAGGAAGTCACCTTTTTCTTATTGGCTCTGAAGTCCTCTTCAAATTATTTTTGGAATAATTTTTCTACTGATATTATATTAATAGAAAAAGAAAAAACTAAATTTAAGTCTAGAACATATCCTGCCTGTTAAATGGAAAATCGCAATCACTCCTCTTCCCACACCATACTCACATTTTATAAAGGTGCCATTGCTCTATGGCCGGCTGCGTATCGAGGGGTCTTGGCTTCTAGAGTCTAGTCTTTCATCCACATTTGCATATTTTATTCCTCTATAAAATGCTTCTTCGTTTAGTTTCTTTTTTCAGTTCTTGGGAGTGGCTTATTCCAGCTACTGGCTATTTTAGTGTGTGTACCTCACCCTCCAAAGGGGTTACAACAACCTGACTCTCCAGATATCCTCACAGCAACACCCATTTCCCTCTCTTTCTGCCAACTAAAACTCATGTTTCACCCTGGCTCTTTGCTTTGAACATGAATAGCTTTTATAAAGGTGTGTGTGTGTGTGTGTGTGTGTGTGTGTGTGTGTGTGTGTGTGCGAGCGTTTGTGAAATCTCAAAAACAGGACATTGAATTCTATTGTGAAAGTTGTCTGCATATCAAAATGTCAACTTTCTGAGAAAAATCTTTTTACCTATTTTTTTTTCAGTAGGTAATGTTTTATAGCTTCCAGGACATTTGCAAATACAACATTTATGCTTCTACTTCATTCCTACACTTCTCGTATATTCTGTCTGCTTGGTTTCCAGCTTTATTAGGAAGCCACAGGCCCCCTCATGTTAATTTTAAAATTTGGAATACGATAAGTTTTGTAGGCTGATTCTGATGCCAGCCTAGAGGCTGGGACCCCTTTATTTATATTTCCAATCTCAATTGCCATGAGAGTTGTTTACAAAAGTGTCTTAACATGGACAAACCCACAATAGCAAGGGAATGGGCAGAATGAGGGCCATATTTTATTTTTCTAAGCCAGTTATATTTATTTCCAAGGACTTAGTACTAGAAAAATCCAAGGAAACTATGTGTAATAGAGCCAGGCAAAGCCAAGTGACTTTTATTTACCTAAAAAAGGGTCTACTGCAGAGTAAATTTGCAATACAGTTCCTATTCCCGTAATCCAATGTCCTCTGTTAACTTCCTAAGATTAGCCAAACCCCACCACTTGTACCCTGGAAGGATTGCTCATTTTCCATGCTCAGAGCACAGTTGAAGGTACCAGAGTCTTAGAACTCTTCCTTGGAAAGCCCAAGTTTGTTGTCGGAATGTGAAGATCTTTGCATCCTCTCATCTCCTCCTCGTTCCTCCCAGTGTCTGCTCCACAACTAAAGCATTTAATGGGCAGCTCTTCGATTTCCTCGCACCCTTGACTTGATCCTGACTGCAAGTCGACAAGAACTACACCTCAGTCTTGCTTGGTTGCTCATTGCAGCAATCATCCACCACTGACCATTTCATATTTCTTGTTTGTATGTATGGCACCCATGAGGCCAGAAAAGCTCTAGTGTTCACTGTCTATGGCTAAGGATTTTTAAGGTCTTCCCTGCTCCAGAAGCCAATGTGTTAAGGTCATAGTTCTCATCGAATGGCACTGTGGGTGGTTGTGGGACTTTTAGGATGTGGAACCTAATTAAAAAAAGTTGGGTCATTCGGCATATGTCCTGGGAGTGATTGATTGAAACCCCAGCTCTTCTCCAAATCCCACCCCCTTCCCTAGCCACCAAGAAGCCAATGGCTTTACCATACCATGTTCTCTCTCATGGTGTGCTGCCTACTATAGTCGGAATCAGCATGGAAAACTGATGGATTTGAAACTTCCAAAGCTGTGAACTGAAATAAACCTTTTGGCTCTTTGATTTATCATAGGTATGAGTTATAACAGAAAGGTGACTGGTATGCTAATAGCTCAGACATCTGTTACTGGCTGTAACACAAGGGAGAGAGAAAGAGAGACAGAGAAAGAGAAACACACAGAAAAGTACAGAGACAGAGACATACAGGCATTATACTTTCTGTTAAAATCATACCCAATCCTATTTTTGATCTGAGAATAGTTGGAATATTTTATGTGCATGTGTGTATAGTGTGTGTGTGTGTNTTGAGTGCCCCTGTGTTTATGTCCACTTCTTAGGTGATTTTCTTCACAGTCTGTTCTGGTCTTAGTCTTATTTGTTTGAGAGCCCTACTGCATTGTTTGCTCTCTTTGGCACATGGTCACCTTCCAATTTCTGACTGCTAATATAAGATTTTTTTTTCATGGATGTGGGGGCTTAAAAGTCTCACTTACCTCCATGAAAATGCTCTACTGACCTACTATGGCCCTATCCCTAATTAGAATATTTTATCTTCTCCATCTTTAAGGTTCCCAACTCCCCTCTTTATGACAGTTTAGAAGTTCACACTTCAGATCCATATTTGAGGTTCTCTCTCTCTGCTTCTCTTGTTCCACCTTCGCCCCAGGAATCAGCATTCGCCATTCCAGTATGGTGGCAGAGGGTATTGTTGGGGGACCGGTCCTGGGGAACTCATTCAGTAAAGTTGTCAGAGGCGAGAGCTCCTTCACCTGGAGATGCCAGAGGAAAACAGAGTCAGAGGAAACTTTGATCTCAAAGGTGTTTACAGCTAGGCAAACCTACCCTGAGTGGGAATACAGAGTGTTAAAAAAGAAAGCAGCATGGCTTCTCCACTGGGGAGATCAAGGAAGATGTTTCTACCATAGAGCTGAGTTCTCAAAACTTAACCCCTTTGGGGAAGTGAAGCAGTTATCCCGGGGACCACAGATCTGCATTGTTTTCTTTTGGGTGCTGTTATTAGTTCTAAATTGTTGGGTGCTGAGCAGAGCAGAGCAGAGCAGAGCAGAAGGTGGACATCCCCAGACAGTGACAACCATAAGTTATCCTCTCTCTAATTAGACCCAGGCACCTGATGGTCATCAACGCTTGATCCCATGGATCCCTTGAAAGCTGCAGAGGTCGGTGCCCTCCAGAAGCCTCTCAGAGGCAAAGCACAATCTCTCAGGCATCTCAGAAGCTCAGAAGCTTTTACAGAGAATTTTCTAGGGAAAGGGTCTGTTGATTGTAATATTAACCGAGCACAAGAGGAAATTCCTCACTGTGAGTCAGAAGCAGCAAGTACAATTGGCAGTGTAGTGTTTAGATATTGGGACTACCTAACATTGAGTAATGCAGTAATGGTTTTCTACAGTGTCTAAGGAAAAAAGAGAGACAAGATTATATATAAATATCATCTAAGAATAAAAACTAACAAACAACGAACAAACTGACAAGCTCTTTTTAAAAAGCCATCCAGGTAGTACTGCTGAAATAAAAACTAAGTTACTGAAATACGAAATAAAGTGGGTGCAGAGTCTAGAAGCCACATTATACGTTAGGTGTCGAAAAAGCAAATTACAATAGTGATGGTGAAACTAGTCAAAATAAAAAAAAATAAAAAGAGGAAAAAGAATAAGAAGGAAAGGTAGAAAGAGAAAAGGAGGAAGGGAGAAAGGACAGAGGAGGACAAAGAAGGGTGGGGGAGAGGAAAGAGGGAAGAGCAAAATGGGAAATTTCTACTTCCCCATGAAAAATTATTAGGTAAGTGAGTTTGGGTAGACCAAGCCACAGGGACTCAATAGAACACCTAAGGCAGTGGCTGCCACTTAGTGAAAGGTGTTTTGTTCATATAATGACAGTATGCTTGGTGTGTGGACAGCTCCCCTCTTGGGACTTTGTATCTCCCAGTTCCTAGTCCAGCATCCAGCTTCTACAGAGGAAAAGACAGTGTGCACAGTATTCTGGTTTTGCTTCTTGGAACAAAAATGACACTTGTCATTTAGCATTAGTCAGGGATGTTGCAAGGGAAGCTGGGAAGTGTATGTATTTCCCACATGGCCTCCATGTCTGAACATAGTCTGTGTAGCAGTAGGGCATGGGGATGTGGTGTGGCTAATAGGAGGTTGTCTTTGTTTCAGCAACAGGCATACAGGAAGAGACATGATAAATGTGGTTGCTTTTGAAATAAGCATTTAAATTGGTGTGTATACCATATCCTCAGCACAACAAATCATCAAAATGAAGAAAATACCCACAAAACAAACAAACAGACAAACAAACAAACAAAAACACCCAGCACACAGATGAAGATATAAAAGGTTGCCAGGGCCTGAGAAACCAGAAACCATCTTTTCCAAGAAACTATTCCAAGAAATTCTGCTCAAAAGATAATTACTAATCTCCTATATTACTTTTCTGTTGCTGTGATAAATACCACAACCAAGAGTAAGATACAGAAAGAAAAGTTTAGTTCGGCTTGGGGTTCCAGAGGGATAAGAGTCCATCAGGGTATAGAGGCATGGTGGCAAATGGAGCAGGAAGCAAGATGACCACATTTGGTCACACAGGAAGCTGAGGAAATGAACTCAAAGTAGTGGGAACAACCCCTACCAGAGGCACTTCCTGTGGCAAGGCTGCACGTACTTAAGGTCCCATAACCTCCGCAAACAGTGCCACCAACCAGGAAAGAGTATTCAAGGAAGTGAGTTTGCTGTGGAAGGTTCTCAATCAAACTACCTCACCCCCCACACAACATCACAGATTGGGTTTGTGGGGAAAGAGGAACCTATAACTGCTGATGGTAGTGCAATCTGGTGTGACCCCTGTGGAGATCAGCATGGAGCTTTCTGCAGAGAGCTAAATGTAAAAAACGTAAAACATAGGACCCAGGCTTTCCACTTCTGGCTGCAAACGAAAAGGAATTGAATTCAGCAGCACACAGAGATGTCCAAACACCCACATCTATTGCTGTGTTACTTACAATAATCAAGATATGGAGCCAGCCTAGTTGTCCAT
The DNA here is from genome assembly GCA_902729485.2 of Mus minutoides. Taxonomy (NCBI): domain Eukaryota; kingdom Metazoa; phylum Chordata; class Mammalia; order Rodentia; family Muridae; genus Mus; species Mus minutoides. Next base: position 2,988 of record CACVCL010027691.1, on the reverse strand, counting down.
AATCAAATGTCCAGTGGAATTTTACTCAACCATAAAGAAGAATGCGATTATGTCATTTACAAGAAAACGGATGCAACAGGAAATCATCACATTAAAGTGAAATGAAACAAATATTGTTTGTTTCCTTGTATAACATATCTGTACTCCAAACTGTGAGCAGGTTATTAAGTGGCAAGACAAGAAGGGAGAAAGACAAAATATCGTGTTTTGTTTCACATGCAGGGTCTGTGTTTCAAACACACACACACACACACACACACACACACACACACACACACGAGAGAGAGAGATAGATAGATAGATAGATAGAGAGAGAGAGAGAGAGAGAGAGAGGATTGGGTAGAGGCATTGGATGTAGGAGGGCAGAGAGAGGCTGGGACAGTTAGAACCAGAGCGAGATGCAATGCTATATTTGTATAAAATGTCATGATGAAATCCATTATTTTGTATGCTAACTAAAAAAAGAATAATAAAGAAAAACAAGGTCCAAAAGGTTTGTTTAAGAATGAGTGACAAGATTAATATGACAAAGAATAAAATCAGAGATGATCTGGGCAGACTGTGCACATCTGAGTTTTTTATCTTATGAATTTTTAGTAAGCCATAAAGCAGATCGAGGCAATGTGACAGTTGTTCTTAACAAACTTTCTCATGCTTTCTCTTCTGGACAATTTGTTGTTTGTCCTCCACATTTATCTTTTAAAACAAAAAGAATATACTGTGCTTCTCCATGGTCAGCTAACACCGCGCTCTCTGAATGTCTCTTTGGCACGCATCTTATATTAATTATCAACTGTTGTGTGACGATATCATCACAGATTTAGTGACCTAAAACAACATTTGTTCCTTGCCTTTCACTAGGAAGTCAAAATTGCCTCCAAGTCTTTGCAGGTTCTGTAAGGACAACCTCAGTTTCTTGTCATGGAGATTTTAAACAATTCCCTTGCCGTCTTAAAGACTAATAAAGGAGAAAGGGAGAGAGAGAGATGATAGATAAGTAGATAGATAGATAGATAGATAGATAGATAGATAGATAGATAGATAGATAGATAGACAGACAGACAGATAGATAACATATGGTTGGATAGATAGATGATAGATAATAAATGATTTAGATAGATGATAGAGAGATGACAGATGATAAATAATAGATGGTAGATAAGTAGATAAATAGATGATAGATAGATACAGATGATAGATAATAGATAGATGATAGGTAATAGATGATAGATAATAGATACTTGTAGCCATACAGCAGCCACAGAGAACTGAGTACACCTGAAAGGGAGACTGGGAATGAAATAGAATGGGTGAGTGAGAGAAGGATGAAGCCAAGACAAAGATTCTCTGATCAAGGCTCAAAGTTTAATTTTCAGCTCTGCGTTTAGATAGGGTAAACCCAAAGACCCATTCTTTGTTTCAACTGGATTCTGTTGCAAAACAAGCTCAGCAGCTCAGGGGGCAGTCTGCTTCTGCAGGTGGGCAAGGCAGAAAGAAGACTTCCACCTAGGTCAGAAGACTCCACCCAGGTAGGTGGATGACAAACTGTGGCATACAATTAAGGTCTCATTAGCCTGCTCAGGGCTTGGGGGGAAGGGCACAGATAATAGATAGATGATAGATAGAGATAGAGGTGTTTGTGCATTCGTGAGTGTGTGTGTGTGTGTGTGTGTGTGTGTGTGTGTGTGTGTGTTAAAGAGAGGGAGAGACCAGGCATCATGGCTCACCCTGTACATGTAAGGCTGATGAAGAAGGTTTGTCACAACTCTCAGGTTATTCCAAGGGTACAAAAGATAAAAGTCTGATGAAATAGCAGGTGGGGGGCCCTTACTTCCAAGGCTGTTCAGACCCTGGAACCTGGAACCCACATGTTGAAAGGAGAGTAATGACTTCTGAAAGTTGTCCTTTGAACTCGACATGCACCATGCAGGAACACATATATGAACAAATAAGTAAATGTAATAATTGTTTTCAAGGGAAACAATTCATGTTTCTCTATGGGCCATATGGTCAAAGGACCATTGTCCTATAACAGTAGTGACCATCTTCCACCTTCACTCTTCCTGACTGCATTGGCCATGTGTGGCCTTTTATCTATTTTTAGGGATTTTAGAATATGATTAGTAATTTTCACAAAACTTTGCTGGAGTTTTATTGAGATGACAGTAAATGTACATATGTCTTTAATAAGAACTGAATCTTTATATTTGTGAATCTTCTAACTAGTGTGATATGTCCCTTTTTTAAAAAGTTACTTTGGTTTCAACATTTTATAGGCTTTCAAAGGTTCTAACAAATTTATCAGAAGTTTAACAATCAAATCAGTGTTTGATTATTGGGATTATTTTATGCCATTGTAAACACTTATTTAAAGCTTATTCTCTAATTGTTTGGTACCAGTGAAAGGAAATACATTTAATTTTTATTTTAGCCTTGCATCTATCAACTTTGAAGCATTTTCATTTTTTAATTTTTGTTACTATTTGTAAAAAACAAATCTGTAGACTCTTCTAGATTTTCAAGTATAATTTCATAAGCAATGTCTTTTTCTTAATGCTGTGCCTCTTTCCTTCTTTTCTTTATTATTGAAAGCTGATCACTAGGGCATTAACAACACCCTTGTCTTATTTGTGTCAGCTTTCAGTATCTTACCACCAAGTGTGACACTTGCCTTAGGGTCCGATAGACAGCCTTTGTTAGATTAAGAAAGATCCTCTATGTCCAGTTTGCCAAGTGTTCTTTTTTTTAAAACCATGAAGAAAATTTGAATATTATGTAAAAAAATTCTGCATCAGTTTAGATAATCGTGTAATTTTTATTCATGCTAATGATGTTATTTACGTGGATTATTTTCTAATGTTACGCCAACTTTGTATTTCTGAAATGTTCTCTACTTGGTTGGGAATTATTCACTTTTTTATCTCTGTTTACTTATTTTTTCCCTAATGTTTTATCTAAGCTACCGTATCTGTTTTTTTTTTTTTTTTT